>ML677372.1:4371744-4471266 GCA_007922305.1 Dermatemys mawii | reverse complement strand
CTCAGAATTAGTAAAGTTTGACTACATTTATTTCAGAAGCATTTTGGCTGTAGGGCAGTGTTATTTTTGTTCAGACCAGTATGTTTTTGAAAAAGGCTCAAAAAATGCAGACTGCATTTCTTTGGTAGTGTGGGCATTGATCCCTGAAGAGGTTTTAGTTCTCTGGTTATTTTCTTTTTAATAGTTAGGTTAATGCTTTATCAGATGTGTTGACTTTTTCCTAATAAAAACTTAATGTGTTCTAATTGCATACTCTGATTTGTTCATTCTAATTAAATGTATTTCTCAATTCTCATAATTTTCCCCATAATGTTATGACCTAAGACACAATTCTATATTTTTTCCAGCTTAGCCTGAAGTTGTTGACTTGCTAATTGTTTATTCATCAGCGTTACTGAGCTAGCTCTGCTCCTTACCACTGTTTTGAGAGCATCCTTCATAGCAAGTGAAGGAAAATCTCAGGATACAGTTTCTATCTAATCAGTGGCATCATTCAGCACCTGTAGTATCTTCCAGGAGAAGTCATGTCATTAAAACTCTAGATTTCAATTTTTTTAGTTGTAGTACCAATGGGCTAAGTCTGAAATGTTAAATGAATGAACCAATCACACTTCTACACAAGAGAAATCAAGAAATAAAGTCATCTCAAATATATTGTGTACCTGTTAGAGTTAAGGTTTAACCTCTGTCCACGTGGTGAAGCTGGCACCAGATATTGGCCACATTCCTTCCTTAAATAAATTTTGCCAATCTTTTTACCTTATAGTGTAGAAAATAGCTAGATGCAGCTAATCTTGGGAAGTTAGGGTCATGCTGAAGTTGTACCACTGTTCCTTAGGCATGTGAATTCACAGGACTTGATCCTTGATTGCAGTATTAACCTACAACATTAACTCTTAAGTACTTTTTCAGCACACACTGGATCTGCTCTTCTACAGCTCTGGGCCTGCAGAACTGTGATAAAGAATTATTTGAGAGTATCCTTACAAGCTTCCTTTCCAGTCTGTCCTTCATTCTTCTTTTCCTTAGACAACACTTAGGTTTCAAATACTTTTCATTTTATTGAGGAAATAATTATTCTAGACGTTCACACATGGTTCTTTAGCCATTTTCAATGTTAACTTAATTTCCTTGTGAACAACATTCTATTTTTAAATGGAAACTTCTGTAAAAGGGATACCTTTGAATGATATCTTCCACAGGCAAATTCCTATGGTGGTTTACTGTCAGGACAATTTTAATTCTGATATATTTTCCAGAGCTGGCACTCTTGCATTCAATTTTTATGTAATATAATGAATAAACTGGGCACCCACAGCAAATTCAAACATATAACTTGATTCTGGAAAAGGTATGTTGTTTGGATTTGCACAACTTCCTCATCCTATGATGTTACAAATGATTTAATACTGGTTCCAAATCCTACAGATACAAAGACATATTTGATCAACACACTAGTTATTAGAATACATTCTAGACTTCACAATTATATTCTACATACTATATTTTGTTCTCTGTAGCATAATGGGCTTCTGGTCCTTGACTTTGGTTGCTATGCACTACAGTAGTACAAATAACTAATAATATTATTCAATTTACTTTTCTTTGCAATAAACCAAGAAGTCAAGACTTCTGAAAGGAAGAGTTGCTAAAACACCACAGACCCTTTTGGGTATCAGACCCCTGGAGCCCAAAATCAGGCTTCCATTTGCAGGAACCATACAGAAGGAAAAACACTAAATTTATCCAAATTATGCTCACAATTATCTGGAGACTGTCAAAAAATCTGATTTCTGACACTAGAGAGTCAGAAAAATATTATTTTATAATCACTGTTAATATTACACTATCAGTATTGCAAGCACTTCCATACTGCAGTAGAACCTCAGTTACAAACACCAGAGTTATGACCTGACCAGTCAACCACACACTTCATTTGGAACTGGAAGTACACAATCAGCCAGCAATGGAACAGCAAATGCAGCACAGTATGTGTTAAATGTAAACTATTAAAAAAAGGTGGAAAGCAGCATTTTTCTTCTGCATAGTAAAGTTTCACAGCTGCATTAAGTTAATGTCCAGTTAAAAACTTTTGAAAGAACAACCATAATGTTTTGTTCAACGTTACGAACATTTCAAAGTTATGAACAACCTCCAGTCCTGAGGTGTTCATAACTCTGAAGATCTACTGTACCTTTAAGTAAAATTAGTCAATAAGTAACATCTTGGTTTCTTTGTGGCATCTTAGAGAAGGTGCCACAGACTAACACGGCTACCACTCTGAAAACTTGTCACCTTGGTTTGTGCATTGTAAGACCCCACTTCAGAAGTCCATCCCTATGGAACCAAGCATTTAAGCACATACAGAACTTTAGAACTGTGATTAAAGTTTTCCTGACTTGAGGGACTTGTGTGTTCCATGTGTTTAAATAATTTGCTGAATTGGAGCCTAGGTAAACCATTTGTTACCAACCTATTTGTTACCAAATGATTAGCATATAAGAATGTGATTCTCGCTGGAAAATTCATAAACAACTGGGGTTGTGGATGCAGTTTTACTACATTATGACTAGCTAATGCTGTAAAAGTCACATTGTGGACTAGTATCATTTGACACTGGACACCTGTGTCAGAAATTTTGCTTTGGGAAGCAGCACTTCTAGCATGATGTGAAATATGGTGGCATGCAGGGTAAATAATTGATTTAATGACACCAATAGAAAAGCATAAATCACACCCATTGACTAAACTGTTTTATCCCCTTTGAGGGTTCTGGTTCATGAAAGTATTTAAACACAAACTAAGCATGTGCTTAAGTCCTATTTAACTCAATAATCTTAGGTGCTGTCCTAAATAGGGATGCTTTTCTGAACTGGGGCTGTGAAGAATAAGCCATACAACAGGCAACTGTCAACTAATGTTTCAAAGGTCTTGTTTTAAAGCATGTTATTCTGATTATTTTGTCATGTTTCTCTATAGTCTGTCCTTTCAGTCAAAGAAAATTCTAAATCCCTCCAAGTTTTCACATCTGTTTTAGGGCTGATTACCAACAAAATCTAAACAATCTCTTGCTAACCTCTCACAATGATGGACTTATCAAAAGTTCACCATTTGTCATTCCGATTGTAGCATTCATTTATGTAATACAGTCCCCAAAATATATTCCTTATTGTAACACCTGAATTTAAAAAATGAAAGGCCTTTCTTAAAAAGAAGACAAGATGGTATGAAAGTCCGACCCTAGTAGCTCTCAGAGGGGGTAAACTATAGATTCACTGGGGTACAGTATTCTGAACAATATCAGTGTTTAAGCTAATGTGTTACTGCTGGAAACTGCAGGGACACTGTCCCGGACACATGGAAAGGCAAAATGCAAGGGATGTGGTTTAATTAGGCTGCAACTTTATTAACTCATCTGGGAACAATCTGGCAATAATTCATACAGTGCAGGTCATGATTCCTTCCTTAATAGTTTCCACCTGGAGAAGGGCAGCCATCAGCCCCCCATCCCCCTTCACAGCTGGTCCCTAACCTATTGCTGGGACCCCACCTCCCATCATTTTCTCCACACTATCAGATGTTAGGAGCCCCAATGTCACTCTCCAGCTTCTTTGGGGGTTACCTTCCCATAATCAACTTCCAGTTCCAGTTTTATCAGGGAAGCAGATGCCCCAGGGAATTATTACCTGCACAGGACACACACCACTTGCTAAACTGTAATAATCTTGAAACTTACTTATTGACCTATTCCACAGGGCCACTAAGCTGCTATGGGAAAGGTAAGAAAACCTGTCCCACTCTAGCCAATTTTGTGATGAGGGTAAAATTCCTTTCAAGTCCTAAAGAAGACAACTAGTTCAATGCCCACAGTAGACCAAAAATGGTAGTCCAGGTGTCAGAAGGTGGGAGCTGCTAATCTGGGTGGGATAGGGAGCTCAGGCTGTAGAAATAGGGTTATATACCCTCTTACAGATGATAGGGGCCATTGGCTTACCTGAGTCCAGCCAGCCTTCCCACCAGTTCAAGTAATGTCTTCCAACTCCCAACTGGTCACTCCCTCCCAAAGGGGGCGGGCCTTAAAGCAGCCACTACCTTTTTTCTGCCAGTAAAGTTAAAACTCATCTGTCCAGAGATTGTGGGGGTTCCATTTTGCAGAGATACTCCAGTACAGTAGCTACATCAATATTTACCATAAGATATACATAATGCTGTGTAAACTGACTATGGGAGCAGAAAATACAATAAAATTAAATGTTGAAAAATGGGTTTTGTTCTCCATATGTATAAAATATAGGTTTACTTCCTCCTATGTGCAAACTATGGGGCTGTTTCTACATTGCTTGAATATGCATGCTACAGGTCCCACTGAAGTCCATGAGAGTTTGGGTATACAAAGAAAGAAATGCCAGACTCAATGTCAGGGTTTAGCACAGATTTTCATAAGATGCTCCTTAGTTTTCCTACTTAGGATTCCACTTATTCAGCTGCTTCACGCTTCTCTTGACATCTTACTTTTACAACACAGAAGTTCATTCTCCTCTCCCCAGACCGATGTAACTCATACTGACATTATGGAGAGTTATGTGCATAGAGGAGGAAATAAATCCAGTCACCTGATGTTAAGATTTCAGTGCAAGTATTAGGAGAGTGATGATATGCCTCACCTCAGAAGAAATTTGCACATGCTTTTTGCAGGGATAAATACTAAATCTTCTTTTGTTCATATAATTGTTTTACTGGGCTACTACATATTTTGCAGTAACCAAAGTATCTCAGTCAAGAATGCATTAGACTTGGAACAGATTTTTAGAACTGCATGCAATATGTTCCTATCAGAAGGAAACATAAAGGTTGCTATGGTGAACAGAGTCATAAAATAAATGTGAAAGCCAACATTCAAGTTTCTATCTTTAAAAATAATTCTCTCAAGATATGTGGGAATTAAAAGAAGAGAAACCCTAGTAAAAAGAGACAAAAGAAAAATGAAAGGAACAACAAAGGTACCAAAGTAATATTTTGAAATGAAGAAAACAACATGTTTTACCACAAATTGATCTGTAATAAGCATGGCTGCCCATTTGAAAATCTTCCACTACTCTGGACTACATAAATGTTTTATAACATAAATGCATTAAATAACGTCTGAATTTTACATATACTAATTAAGGACAAAAAGGAATATCCAGGGTTTTATTTTTAAATAATAGAATCATTCCTAAAAATGCAAAATAATACTAAATTTTAAACTGGTTAATTAAGTCACATCTGTCTGAATCTGATTACTGTCCTCTGTCTTGAACTGGATCTAAAATAGCAGTAACATCATTTTAATGACATAAACTAATAGTTTTCTCTTTCTAATGAGTGCAAACTGTTTACATAAGAGATTTTATTTAAATTACCCAGAGTGATTACTTTAAATGCACAGTTTGGTTAAAAGCTATAGTCATAAATAATTAATTTTCCTTTTTAACAAGACTTATGTTAATTTTACAAATAAGCCACGAGGCTAAATATGGAAAGAAAGAGCGGATTCATTTGATGAGAATAATTCCACACAGTATGAGCAACGTTCTGTACTCTTTTACATCCGTGTAATACAAGACTGAGTTCATTCGAGTAACTTTGGATATTCACCAGTTAAATGAAAACTGCCATAGTAGCTATTGGTTATTAATGCGATAGTCCATTACATTACATAGAATCATAAAAATAGAGGGCTGAAAGGAACATCACAAGTTCATTTAAGTCCAGCCTCCTGAGATGAGGCAGGACCAAGTATACCTAGACGAACACCTGTCAGGGACTGGTGTTTCTCAAATGCAACCACGGTGGCCTTATGTGGCCACCAGGGGCTTTTCGTGGCCACCATGGGCTTTTCATGCAGCCACAACCTCCTAGGCGGTGATTGGGAGGGGAGATAAAGCAGTGTTAACATACATACAAAAATCACGTTTCACAGAAACAGACTTACTTGCTAGCAAGTGTAAAAAAAGCAACCCCCCAAAAAGTAAAAGAAACAACAACATAAGACAAGAATGTACAAAAGCACCTTATTCATTTCTATTCTGTTTAGGCCCAGTAAAAAGGACAGAAAACTGTACATTATTTTTTATTATTGAGTCTGCACAAAAATTCTATACAAGTAAACTACAATGATTTGGACACATATATGTGCATATTTATTTGTTTTTCCTAATTATTTTAGGAAAAATTGTGGAAGCAGCCACCAACCAGAGTTGGTCACCACATTCTGAGGCCATCAAAAAATTCCTTGTGAAACACAACTTGTTCTTAGAAACCTCTAATGATGGGGATTCCAAAACTTCCCTTGGAAGCCTATTCCAGTGCTTAACTACCCTTCTAGTTAGAAAGTTTTTTCAAATATCTAACCTAAATCCAGCTGCTGCAGATTAGTTCAATTACTTCCTTGTCCTACCTTCAGTGGACACGAGAACAATTCATCAATGTCCTCTTTATAAGAGCCCTTAACACATTTGAGGACTTATCAGGTTTCATGCCACCTCCCGCCTCCCCCCGTCTTCTTTCTCAAGATTCTATAATTATCACTATTGCTACTCACCTATACTCCTTCTTCCTTTATAGGCTCTTCCCTGTCTTACAAGCAGAAGCTACATTCATGTACAGAATTTTTATATACTTTATTGTTATCTGTATGTAAAAAATCGTAATTTAATTAGAAGAAAATGTGTGGCCAATATATTACTACTAAATAAGATTTTTAAAAAAACATCATCTGTTCATGTTGGCATAATTACACTATGATGTCATGTAAAGATATTCCTGGAGGAGAAATGTTGTCCAGCTATAACAAAAGAAGGACAGGAGACACTGGATATGGTTTACTCAGGCCACAACTTTATTATTAGATGCCTGGGACTAGCTGGCAGATGAAAGTGTGCAATACAGGCAACTCCATGTTCATTCAATAACTACCCCGGGGCTACCGCTGGTCCTGCTTCCATTTTCCTTCAGGTACCCAAGCAAACCCATTGCTGGATCCTTATCATCCACCCTTCCGTCAAAGTGGGGTTAAGGTGAGCTATAAGAAAGGGGGGTTGGCTCCCTGCTGTACTATTCCTAGGAGCCACAATACCCTCCTACCCCATTCCATTCCTTTAACCAACACCTTCGTTGTAAGTCCTTTACCAAGTAATTGGATGCCTTTCCTACAGAATATTTGCACTGGACATCCACCGCACACTTACATGAGAAACTTTTCCTCCTAACTATAAAAAGTCCTTCCTGAACCCACTGTGGGAATGGTGAAAAACCCCCACTCCACCTAGGATGGTCTGGTGCTGAGGGAAAAAATCCTTCCTGCCCTTCCTTAAAAGGGAACAAATGCTTTTAAAAAAACAGTTGTAATGAACTCTAATAGTAGTCAATATTTAAATGGTGAAATTGACTCCATATCATACTGGAGGTATTTGGGTTCTGTGTGGGTGGAGTCTGAGGGTGAAATCCAGTCCCCCACAACTCAGGGACAATGTGTTGATTGGCTTTGTAGATTCCCCATGCTGCTACCCTTGGCTTGAATACCCATTGTAGCTCCTCTACACGTGTTGTGTAAACTACTGAAGATATTGGATCTATATAAACATGGATCCATAGCCACACTCTGGCCTATTCCACTTTATCTTCACTGTGGCTTTTCCTGCCAGTCATGGTGGAACCAGCAGGAAGTCTCTTTCAGCAGTGTAGAGGGTGAACAGACACTTCTGTATAACTGCCCAAACAGTGGATCCCTTCTGCAGGTTCTCTATGGCTCATGTGTTTCAGAGGGTTTTGCACTGGAACTTAGCCTCGCAGGTGAATTTGAAAAGAGGAAACTATATAGATTATAGCAGTATTGTTCAAAAATACTTAAAAGGAAAGTCAACAGCACTGTGGCTAGCAATCTAGAGTGACAATGCTTTTCATTTTTTTAGGGACGTTACTAAGATGGGATGTTGAAAACGAGTTTCTAAGTTTTGATGCTGGTAGCTTTCATGTTATGGAGAGAATCAGTGTAATTGCATTTCAGTTGTAAACTACAGTAGACTCTCAATTATCCAGGATGATAAGGAAAAAATTAATCCCGGTTAATAAAATTCCAGATAATCAAGAGCCATAGGAAATATGGGGGGGGGCGCCCTGGGAGGAAGGAGTGTGTGTGGGGAGGGGTGCCGGCCACCCTGCACCGGGGGGAGGTGTTCCACCACCTGCCCCAGTCAGCTCCCGCTGCTAGCCTGGGTGTAGGGAACCCAGGCTGGCAGTGGGAGCTGAGTGGGCCTGAGCACTTAGCCTGCTGCCGTTTAGGCATTTGCCAGATTATCGGTGCTGCAATTAGGAAATTATTCTGGCAGTGGGTAGTTTCATGGAAGGTTTTTCTAATTTACCTGCTTGGGGGTTGAAATGTCTCCCTCTTTCATAAGTGGTTCAGAACTAGTGCTGGGGTAAAAGCATCATACTGGTCCACCAAAGTGTTCCTAGCCCAGCAAATTATCCTGGTAACCAGACCTTCCAAGCTGACCAGGATTTATGCAGCTAATATTCCACAACCTGCTTGCGTTAGAGATTAATTATAACACATTATTTGAAATTTTTCATTCCTGCCTTTGGGATATATTGATTTATATTTCTAGAAGTTAATAAGATGTTGTCTGCATAATAAGTTGGGGGCAGGAGCAAAAAAGCCAGAGACACATAGGAATGATATGATTGTAAAGTCTGAAATCCTGTGACATGCCCATAGCTAGGAATGATTTCCAGTTTTCCATTAATATAAGATACTCAGTTTTGGTTTCAGTGAGATAATGGATCATACAAATGCTACTGTACTGGCTCCTAAGTCAAACACAGGTACAGAGCAGAATATAGCTATAGAACCCCTGATGAGTATAACTGTTAATCCCTGTTACCACTGAAGGAAGTGTTTTGAATTTATTTTCTTTAATTTTTGTGAGATTCCCAGATGCAACAGTGCTGGACATCAACAATATTGGGAAATAAAGAAAAATTAAATAATTTGGTTTAATTGAGGGTTTTATTTTATCTTTTAAACCACGGGTCAGGAAATCATCAAGTGGCTTCTTTTGTCACAAATTCCTTTATATATTTGTGCTGTATGTGATTTGGTTAAGTGAGGTTGCCACTTCTTTTTCTTTTCACATAGATCACATGGATTTATTGTGTTTTTAATCATTTGTAAGAGATGCATAGAGTACTTGATAGGCACGTCTTGTTCATTTATCAATCCAAACACATAAAGTACATTGTTATCAAGGACAGTTCTATGCACAAAAGAGATGGGACTTTGCCTATTGTAGGTGTCACAGTGATGCACCACGGCTCCAAAAAAACCTGTAAGCACAGTAGGTTAAAATTTTCTCTTACTTTACAATCTACCCTGAAAAATAATAATAATACCTGGCTCTTAAACAGCACTATCCAACAACGAATCTCAAAGTACTTAACTAAGATGGGCAGTATAATTATTCCCATTTTACAGATAGGGAAACTGAGGCATGGAACAGCACAGTGGAGGGGAAATTTTGGCCAAGTACCTCAGGGAAAAGTCATATTCTTACAAAAAGTGCCACGGGATGTCTAATACTAAAAAAGAGGGGAAAAAGAGAAAGCATTTATTGACTTCATGTGAACATTCTGTTTCTTTATTTTAGAGAGAACATATTGATAATATGTATGTTAAAATGAAGCCATTCCTCATATGTACTCTATACCCCAAACTGCAGACTTTGCTGGAGATTTTCCACCTGTTTTGTGACACTGCATCATGTTTTGTTATTTTTTTTCCTTCTGTTTGTCATTACTGAGTGAGAGACTCTTTCTGGATATTATGTTTTGTCACTTTAAAGTACCTTGAAGTTAGACTAGCAAGCCACTAGCTCAGAATTGCTCTGAATGGCACAGTGTATCAGAGAGAAAATGAAGTAGTGATCATATGCCCATAAGGCTACTTGAGCTGATAATAAATATTAAAATAATGGGGATCTAGCTTCAGAGAAAAAAGGTAACAAAATAACTATTGGCAGAATTATATTATACAAAAACTAATTAATATATATTGTAATGAACTGCCAAGAACAGCACTAAGAGCAGAGAATAAAGGCAGTTTGGGCACAACTACTAATCAAAAGAAGACTATAAATAGTTCTAGCTAGCTTTCCTTGCTATTCTGACCTGTATAGCTGATATCAATGTACCTTTTAAACCACAGAAATACATAAACTGGACTTTACCGAGTCTCAAGTTCTTCTTTTATCTCATCCAAGAAAGGCAGATGTCTTGCCCCTCCTATCTCATTGTGGCATGAAAGGGCAAACACACAAAAGAACCACCTTGGTTCTGTTATAAAGGACTCAGTGGAGGTGAGGGGATGTCTGTAGGTAGGGAAGGAGCAAGCCATGTGCACACAAATTCTCCTCTAGTCATAGAGCCATGCACTGGGATTGTGAAGGTCCTAGGAAAGATCCACTCCTAGAAAACCCCTCAACACAAATCTTGTTCATTTGTACAGGCATTTGAGAATTTCATCACTAATACATCAAAAGCATGCTTTGGAAAGAACCTGGTGCTATTACTGAGCTCTCTAATACAGTGGTGGCCATTAGATGAGATGGGGAATCAGCAGCTGCACAGGTGTGCTTCAGGCTTCTACGCATAAACACAGCACCTGATTTTAACTGCTAACAGTGATGCACAGCAGCAGAAGGTAGGATTAAGTCAATGCATGTTACAAGGATTATTTTTTACAAAGTGTATTGTAAAATGAAAGAATTCAAAATATGAATCTCAAAGAGGCTCCAGCTTGTACTGTTCTGAAATCTCTTTAGGTTCAACAATCCTCTGATTTAACATTAGGTTCTCTCTCTTCCCCTTGCTTTTTCTTTTTTCTTTTTTTTTTTTTTTTTTTTTTTTTACTAATTTGGGAAAAGTGAGGTTATGGCACAGCTTACTGGCAGCAACATCAACTGATAACATGGTGCCATTAATGCTTCTTATTGTTCATTAGCTTTTGTTGTGAGGAATAGAGAGTGCCTATCACCCATAATAAGTATGTAGCTAATGCAACTTACCAGTCTAATTTTACACCCAAATTTTATAGGTATACATTTATCAAAAAGGCCATGAAGCATTTTATGGATTGCAAGCTAAATCCAACAGGCTGTATAAAAATCCATTCGCTTTGCAGAAGGAGCTTTATTTCTCATTACACTTTTTATTTTGGAAGAAGCACTTTGTTTTTACTTTGCACAACTTGAGGCTACTCAGTGAAAGCTGACTAACAATAAGAAACCTTCTGATCTGATTGACAGCATTTACGACCTTTAGCTATATTGAAAGAAAGTTAATTTTAATGTTTTTTAGAATGCATGACCTAAATCAATTTCAAATGCTAGGTTTATTACAGTTTAGTGAAATGCTTCTGCTCTCCAGTTCTCTAATACATGATAGAAACTGTCTTGGCCTGAGGCCTGAACAGTTTCTTTATCGGCTGCTGCTTCCCTTATGGTGTTACCCAGATGTTTAAGAAATTGTATCTTGGAAACTTCCCTCTTTCATCTTGACATCTCACAAGAAAAAGGCTGTGAAGTGCTGAGGCTATCACAGAGTTCCAACTAGTTGCTCATGTTAATGGCTATCCTTAGAAGTACTCAGACCATAATGGAGAAGTACAGTCATCATATGTATCAGCTAATGACAAATAGGTTAAACAAGGCTCAACAATTTCACAATTTTCTAAAATGTCAGTGTACATCTGTTATCACTTGAAGCCAGGGACTATGACATAGAAAGAGGGGTCACATTAAAACAAGTTGCTGCTAACTGTAATACTTACTGTCTTGAATTCAGGTGAAGGCCTTAACCCAGAAAACAGAACATTAAAATTGTGGTGTCAATCAATAGCAGTAGAATTCAAAGCTGAAAACTAAGATTTAAAGTGTGAGGGGCCTGATTCTAATTTTACTCTGGTTCTACATCAGTGTAACTCCAATGACTTAAATGGAGATATTCTGTACTGGTGTAAATCAGGAGTAAGACCCATCAACTATAATCATGCAGTTTTGTACGTGGAGAAATGCAAGGAGATATTAGATCTAGGTAGTTCTATATTGTTAATTCTTGATTGAATAAATCTAGTGTGATAGAAAACTGAAGATTTTAGTAAAAATTGTGACCACAACAGAGTAGCAAGACAAAGGTTAGTTCACAGGGCTAAGGATTAGATGTGCTGTCTTGCTATTATTATTATTATAGTGTTTTTAATGTGCTTATCCCTGTAAAATCTTTGTGCCACTATATGAAGGCTATGTATTATAAAATTTATTATTAAACAACCTACAGTCACACCTCAAATTTAAAATAGACAATTAAGTCACAACATCAATTAAATGGACTCCCTCCATCAAACAGCTGGATAAATTGCCTTTGGGTTTGCTTGACTAGGAGTTGATAACAGTTAATTCAAAGTTGGTTGGCTAGATTTAGGGACTTAAGCCCATACTTAAGGTTCTTAAAAACAGGCTTGGAAGGATTAAATTTTCATCAGTAAATGTGAGTAAACATCAACTTCACTATACACCCCGCTCATCAGAAAAAAATATTTTCATTGATAGTAACAGAAATGTACAGATAGGCAAAGTAAGAAAAATGATGCTTGAGAACTTAATAGAATCCCATTTTAATGTGTACAAAATATGCTATAATGCTGTGGTTATAAAATTATTGTCTGACTCCTCCCCCCCTACACAATTTCACACAACTGTGACCATTTAAATTGCTAATAATAGAAACAATGCTTAAAAATAAACACTGATTTTACCTGTCAAAATTATAAAAAAAACTTAAAAATCAAATTCTACCAAGCCTACTTAAATATGGCCTGTTTTCCAGTGATGCTGAGCTCTTGCAATTTCCATTGAAGTCAACTGTAGCTACTGTTGCTCAGAACCTCAAAATAAAATCAAAATATTTAATTGAGTGCATAAATATGGATTTAAGTACTTACATTTTGATACCTAACTTTGAAATTTTTGGTCTGAGTAAACCATGTCCCTCCTGTTGGACCTGCAAATGGAAGTGAGTTTCACAGCCAAGGGTCCTCAGGTTGGAACTCCCTGCATCAAGCAACAGCAGTTTAAATCTATGGATTATTATGGGGATACATTTTAACCGATGGCGGTTTAGAGAGGGAAAGGCTGTCTCTTAAATAGTCCAGTTCTAAACTATACAGGGCATTCAACACCTTGAATAGTACCTGGAACTAGACAGAAAGGTAGTACAGTTTATGGGAACAGGCGCTATATAATTCATAATGTTGACACACAATCTAGGTAGACAGTTGCATTCTGCACCAGTTTCCAAATGGTGTGCAATTATGGAATCCCCCATAGAGACCACTGCACTCATCCAACCTGATTAACAACATACCAGAAGTGTTCATGCATCTATAGAATATTCAAACATGCACATTCGCCATTTCTACGACACCCCAGTACCACTAGAATGGAATACCTCAGCATTCTCAAATCCTCTCTCAGCCATAGCTCAATATCACACATGAAAGAAAAGCACGCCTGGACTTTCCCTTCTGGAAAGTGTTACATACGTGCTGATAAATCAGCTAATACAAGCTACATTTTCAAATACTTTACACATTTTCTAAGCACCCCATGCTTAGCCAGACAATAATAGGGCACCTGCCTCACTGAATTTGCTCAACTGAATGGAACACTTCTGGCCAGACAATTAAAGGCAATGTTTCCTCTGGAAGAGCTGACTTGACACCACACAATAGTGAGGAGGTAGGTCAACTCGCAGCAGCAATGTCATCAGCTGGAAGCTTTCCACAAAGACCGCCTCTCCACCCCCAACCAAACCAAAAACCTTCTCCATTTACAGACTATCTAACTGCACTTACACATACTTTATATGTATACACCAATACGTAGTTAAGAGCTTGCTGAATAATAAAAAAAAAAAAAATTGTGAATAATTATTTCTTGATAAATTGCTAAAATTCACAATAAATACTATTCACAGGGAGTTATTTGACCAACCCTAATTTTCACACGTATATAATATTGCCTATGTATGTTCGTACTAAAATGAGACATATGCAATCAAAATAGGGAATTTGTATATTACGTTAAATACATTGCCTTCCTGTATCATTTTACCCCATTTCTCATTTATGAGAAAATTAAATATGAAAAATGTTATGTATCTGACCAAGTAACTGTAATTTCCTTATAATCAGCTCAGCTTCATTAAGAACATCTGTCTGTGTTCTTATTAGTTTCAAATAGATACTAGTTGCAAAGGCATTTAAATAGTAGTTTTCTTTGGGTAAGGACAAGTTTTTCCAGAGTGTTTGATCCAACATAATAGAGGAAAAAATCTAGAAACAAATTCTCCCTCTGCTTATACATCTTTCACCTTTTGATTTTCAATTCTGTAAAATGACAAGAACGGCAATTCTGTGTGAAACTCAAAATGGAATGTCCCCTCACCTAAAAGCACTACACATCATTGGCAGGTTGCAGCTAGAAAAGGTCCCAAATTGCTGTCTCTCTAGCATCTGGGTGTCTGGGAGCAAGAATGGCAACCTTCTGGTATGGACATACATGTAAATCAAAATCAATATGAGAACTACTCTCTACTATTTATACAGAGTAAGAGTGGGAGACAGTCCAGTAGGTGAACAGTTTCAGACTTTTGTATTTCACTGAATTATGTTTAAGATACAACCTATCATAGCCTCATACAGAGAGTAACAATACTGCAGGCCAGAAAACTGTGTAAAATAAGAGAAACCCCTGGAAACTCATGACAAAGTCCTAACATAGTGGCTTTAAAGATCATTTTCTTTAGAACTACCGCGCTCATAATAGAGAATCTGTTCATCTAACATCTGAACCCGACTGAATTTCCTAGATACCTAATTTAATCACAGCATGTTTTGTGAATGAAACCACTTTGATATTTCAGTAGTGCCAGCGGGAAATGATAATGCAGCTAAGCAATGATAAGACAGCCAAAACACTTTCATAATAGCATCCTAATCCCACAGGGATGAGTTCCAATATTCCCAAATCCTGGCAAGCAATATTACTGTGGGAACTCAGTTCAAGTGAATGCCAGCATTTGAAAGACCGGAATAAGCACCCTTGTGCTTTTTTTCCCATGATGCTCCTCACACCTGGGAGGAACTCCCCATAAAAGTATGCAAAACTATCTCATTATCCTTCTCCACATCCCTCCTTAAAACTCTTTTTTGCCACAACGCTTGCAAAATAAAAAAAAGTGACGTATTAGGCTGCTGGTATGCTGAGACCACTGCGTATCATGCTGTCAAAGAGGATTTGCATTCTCCATTTTTTAAGTAACTGTATGCTAGCAAAAATAATTATAATAGTAATCTGTTTCAATGGAAATAAAGTACAGTGATATTTATAGTCTGTGCCAGAGTTATAATGACTGTGAGGCGAGAAATGAAGTGTTACAGCATGTTCCACATGTTTTTAACACTGTTTCTAAGGCTCTGGAGGCTATTAAATGTAATGAACCCATCTGCTATGAAACAGAGGTCCAACCATAATCAGTTTTCTCAGCGCCATATAATACAGATGGCATTCCATGTTCCACATCCCCAGCAGGAAATTTCATGCTCCTCTTTAAGTGCAGAGTTTTGTTTTGTTTTGGTTTGATGTTTGGACCATCTTTTTGATGTGTGGCATTTTATTGTGCACATACTGTACATACAGTGATGCACATGAAAAGTGTTAACTCATTAAAAAAATATTGCCATCTCCTTACAACTTTTTTTCTAGCAGCTCTGACAACCAGCAATTAGATCTTTGCAGTAATATTCTGTTGCTAATGCAATCACTGAAAATTCCCCAATGGCACAAGTTCCAGCATAGGAGCAAAAGCAAATGTAATTTATCAGACATAAAGGGGTTTACTTCAAGACCTGAATGGTTATGTATGTGTGTGTATGTAGACAAGCACAATTTATCCATAAATATATTTGTTTATGTGCCTTAGAAATTGTATATTTTGTGTACACCAGCAGGGAAATTGCAAAATTAATTCTTATTGTAAATGGTCATATACCCATGAGTTCATAGCAAATTTTATTTTCACTGACATGCCCCTGTTTTCTTTTCAGGGTTCTCAATTTGTGGGTTAATTAGGTCACGCCGCTCTTGTCCTGTTCTGTGTGATCTGGGGCTCTAAGCTCTCATTTAAGTAGCACAGCATTCCTTGCACTGATTAGCACCCAACTGCCAAGCATAAGTAATTCAAGTTGTGCATGAGCTTACAGAAAGGAACACATTCAATTAATGATATTTTGAGGTGCACCTAAAGATAATAAGTGTGCAAGAATTCTATTCATTTGAGCGGTTTATACATTTACAATCTTGAGCATTCATTATATTTTGCCAGTTGATACATAGGATCTTATTGGATTTAACACAATTAATGTCATTAGCAATAATTCGTTTACTCTTGATACAACAGTAAAGCTAACGGATTAGAACAGCTGAGTGGACAACTGGAATGTTTAATTATGGTGATTGGAAATTTTGGGCAGACAGTTCTCAAAAGCTCTGAGGCAGGCGTTTTGCAAGGTGATTCCCTGAGAGGTGTCCCCATATCATCTCATTGGGCAGAGGAGGGCAGGCGCACACACACCTCTTTGTTTATGTGTGTGTTGTCTTACCACTGTAAAAGTCATAGGGCCTTTCCCCAAACCTGTTAGAGTCCAGATGAATTGCAGAAGGCCTGATCATCTGAGACGACCTGTAGCTCCAAATAGGGTGTGGTTCCTGGCAGTGTTACTTCAATGGAACGGCACTACCAGGGACCCCTCCTACGTGTGCTGTATTTGACAGAGATCAAAGGAAAACGTAATACAGGCTAGGGCTTTATTATCTTTTCCAGGTAAATTAATTCAGGCTGGAGGGTAGATGATAGGATGGGGTTTGGAGAATGTCTATCTCCTCACAGACACCTGACTTGCAGAGAGAACTCTGCAGAGCTGTGGAGTGGAAGAGACAAGGATGTTGTGGAGGTGCTTGTGCACCCATGGAATGGAAAGATTGAGATTCATGCATGGGGTGTTTGCTTCACCCTGAGATCAAGTGGGTACACCATGGCTATTTATCAGAGATGGGAGAAGAGTAGAATGATCAGACAGCAAGTGTGAAAAATCGGGACTGTAGGTGGGGGGTAATAAGAGCCTATCTAAGAAAAACTCTCCAAAATCGGACTGTGCCTATTAAATCAGGACATCTGGTCACCCTAGAGAAGCGCCTCCAAAGATTCAAATCCTGCCGAATAAACCTCAAAACTCTCATTAAAACTAGGATCGACAACCAAATTTAATCTACAAAACTTGGAGTGAGAGGTCAACTCTCATGGGAATTTCTGAGCCATAATCTGGGATAACAGCACTCTCCTGGGAAGGGCAATGAATTGCTTATTCTAAGGAACATTGATCTGGATGAAAGGGAAGGTGTGTTTCTCTTGCCCTTCCACCCTAATTAGGGGATGAAAACAGGAAGCACCTGCCACTCCCAAGATATGAGCAGCAAAGACCATTGTTCAAGATGGGGAAGTAGCTATCTGGTGCACCCTAAAGACTCACAGGGTCCAGAAGATAGACAACAGGTAATAGAGACCTTCCCCTTATGACAACAAAGTTAGTAAGGGTTGATTAGGGCCTGGGAGAAGGTGTGGTCTTGGAGTACCTACAGGATTATCTGGAAAATTGGATTATACAGGACATTAATCTCCAAGAAAACTCGCAGGGACTGGTCTGGTCCCATCCTCTAAAATCAGCCATGCACAAGTTCGCTGACCATTAGTCGTAATCACAGGATCACTAGGGGCAAGAAAAAAATATGGCAGTGTAAGGAAGATACAGCTGGAAAAGTAAGTACAACAGAATGATAGCAGGGGTCATTGCAAAAAGTGTGGGACCAAAAAAAATTGTCATGAAATCAAATTTCATCATTTACGGATTGTATGTAAATTCTCTTTTCATGGATGTATATAAATGGTAGTTACCGATAGTCACTAATATAGTCATTTCTAATATTTACTTGCTGTGATGACAAGATCTTTCCACATTTGCTATGAAACATTTTAGTGGGATGCACTACTGAAATACATAATCTACTTTCAAACTACAGGCCCTGGGCACCTTTTACCATGAAAAAAATGCTAATTACATCCACTTATGATAATAGCACAATTAACTCATGCCAGAAAAGGTATTTGATGATATCTGTGGGTATAGAGTCTAGTTGAAATAGGGTAAGACTTAATTTTTATTCCTTCATAAAAGCTCCTACATGCAATGCGTGCAAAGGAAATTGAATGGCATGTAGTTTATAAAATCTCAATTTAAATTCTTGGAAAGAAAAGAGATGATAAAAGCTTAAGACCTAATATAAGTTATGCTGCATCCATGTGTGTTATACAGAGGGCCTCATGTATTTTGCAATTCTGGGGCTGTGGAACTGCCACAGAATTAACCCTTTGCCTTATAATTGTACTCCAGAAACTCAGCTTCCTTTTTTTTTCTAACAAAAAATTGTGTTTCTAGCCTGATGCTTGCAGAGATAATCTTGAAAATGTGAACTGATTATAACACCTGCTGGATTCTGCAGAGAGCCAGAAACAATACTTCTGAGGGTTTGACTAGCTTTGAACTTTCAGTGAAGGTCCAGCACAAATCAACTGATTATGAATTAAAACATGTTAGTTAAACAATTGTAACTTTCAGTGTGGACACTTCAGAAATGTCTGTTTCAGAACACAAGCTTTTGTTCTTAGTTATATTCTATCTCACAGCTAATTGAGTCCCCCCCGCTTCCCCGCTTAATCCTGCCACTCATGCGGGGGAATGAGGTGCTGAACTGCGCTGCCTGAATGGTCTCATATGAGCCTGCCAGCGGTGCGAAGACAATGAAAAAGCATTTACTTGAAAATAATCATAAATGAATTTTATGTTATAGTCCATAACAATTTTATGATTGTTTAGGACTATACATTAGCAGGGGTTCTCAAACTTCATTGCACCATGACCCCTTCTGACAATAAAAATTACTACACGACCCCAGGACGGGGGACCAAAACCTGAACATGCCTGAGGTCTACTGACCAGGCAGGGTTGGAAGCAAAGCTCAAGCCCAGGAGCTTCCGCCCCAGGCTGGGGGCCTGTAGCCTGAATCCCAGCACGCAGGACTGAAACCCTCAGACTTCAGCCAAAGGCCCCAGCAAGTCAAAGCCAGCCCTGGCAAACCATTAAAATGGGCGGATGACCCACTTTGGGGTCCTAACCCATAGTTTGAGAACTGCTGCATTATAGCTCTGTGTGCCACTGGGAAGGGGTAGGAAGGATGTGAAAGAAGGTAACACTGTAGAAGGATTTAGAGACTCATTCAGAGGTCAACTTAAGCCTGCTGGTGGTGACTCAAGTCAGTACTTTTTTTCTGAAGGCTGCTATCTTGTGCTTCAGACTCTTCAATGTCGTTATTAAAAGCCTTTGCCTTTATGGATACAAAAGCCACAAGAATGCGAACTGACTGCAATCAGTGAAGGAATGTCTGTCTGAGCCTGCAAAAGTTAAACTGAAAGAGTTAAACTGCTCCATTCATCTCAGTGTGGTCTTAACACTGTAGTTATTTTAAAAATCAATGCTGTTAACTTTTCTGCTGATGAAAAAAGAGTGAGAAACATATCATGAACAGCTGCATAAGCTCCTGTGAGTGGCATATCATTCTGGCATCTAGAATTCATGAACATTAATCTGTAGATGGAGCTGAGCTTGTGAGCAAAGCTAGGATGAATATTGTTACTCCTCTTTCCCACCCTCCATTTCAAGATCTGATATGTATTGTTCCATACAATGTTTCGCTGCTATGCCGACCTGATGGCTAGAATTGTCAATAAACCATGCTAGAACTCTAATAAAACAACCCTTCAAGTTACTAGTCATTTGCCTCTTATTGCATTCCTGAAAAAGGCCCATTAAGTGAGGCAAATTGTAAATGTGTATGGAAATGAAAAAGCCCTCTGCAGTTAAAGAGGAAATATACTATGGTATATATATTGTTACATTACTGCTATTGTGTTACACATCTCTTTGCCTGACTAGCCCACTTCTCGCAAGTCACTGTCCAAACAGAAAGAAGGTGGGACATTTATTTGCATATTTTAAAACATTTTCTCTGTATGCCTCATATTACATCCAGGTGGAATCTCTAATACAGGGAGCCTTTCCTTATCAAAGAGATGTGAGGAACAACCATGGTTGCCAACAGTGTCAGTGGGTCATCAGTAAGGATTCATGTTTGTCAAGAAGATCATGCAAGTCATGGATTCCATGACTTTCCGTGACTTCTGCAGCTGCCAGTGCGTCTGACCCAGGAGCTGCCAGAGCAGCTCGCCCTCCCCCTGGCTCCGCAGCCCCCAACAGCAGGAGTTTGGGTGTGGAGGGGCAGTGCTTACCTGAGGTGCTCAGCTCCTAGCTCCATGTGCTGCCTCCACCTGCAGGCACTGCCTCTGCAGCTCCCAGACAATGGGGGCTGCAGAACTGGGACCTGGGACTGGAGGAGACAGCACTAGGAGCTGGAGGTCACTGCTTCCCAGGAGCCAGGTAGGAAGCCTGTCCCAACCCTGCCAACTCTCCCCACTCCTCCCCCCGAGTATCCCTATCACAAGCCTGTGGTGCCTCCTGGCTGTTTCCCCCCCCCCCCCCCCCAAGAGCAAGTACCTGTGGCACCCCTGGGCCATCCCCCAAAGCTGCCCCCACCCCATGTGTTAGTCAGGGGTATATAGTAAAAGTCATGGACAGGTTATAGGCCATGAATTTTTGTTTACAGCCTGTGACCTGTCCATGACTTTTACTAAAAATATCTGTGACTAAAAAGTAGCCTTAGTCATATGTTTACCATGGGAAAGAGGCTTCGATGCTGACTTGAGCTGTGTGAAACAATTATCTGAACCATAGCTTTTACAGTAGGGGAAACTGCAGGCAAAACATTGCATTCTCGCATATTTATATGAGAGAGAACATTTTCATCATGAAAACTGATCGTGGCCTTGATTGGCCAAATTTCACTCTCTTTAAATCCACAAACTCTCACTTGAAAATATTCACAACGTGAAAACTGAGGCACCAGTCCTGGGCTAGCTTTTTTGTATTGCAGGTAGTAAGGTCATTTTTGTGCCTCTGTTTCTTGTGCTGCCCAGTTCGTGCTAGTTTAATCCCCAATTTAAGGACTGTTTCTTACATCTAATTAAATATGGCCCCAAGGAGCCATTCCTTCAGCCAGGGACCACTGGGGCATCAAGGAACCAGCCACATCCCCCGTCCCAAGCCATGTTCACTTGCATGGACAAGTTGATGCTGGGCATGGAGTCATCAAAATGTACCTCTGGAAGGAACCTCAAGAGCCATCTGGTCAATCCTCTCATCCCACACTGACGCAAGATTAAGTGTACCTAGACCATCCTTGAGAAGTGTTTGTCTATCCCGTTCCTAAAAACCTCCAATGACAGGGATTCTACAACCCCCTTAGGAAGTCTATATCCTCCTTTGAAAACCACTCATTCACAATATCACACAAAATGAACTTCCATCCTAAGGTATATCCATACTTGTTATCAATCCCTACTCAGGCATAATATTACCGTTAGTTGCCTAAAATTAGGCACATATAAGCAGAAAGTCGCCTATAAGCGGCTCTATTTTCAGAAGTGCTGAGCACCCACATCTCCCATGAAAGCTGATACACCAATAGCATGATTAAGGACCTGGCTCTGGGACTTTCACAAAGATCTAGTTCTGAGAAAGGGGATGTCCTTTACAAGGCTCCTTCTGAACTATTTTCCCAGGGCTTGATAGCACCAGGCTTAATGGGGCCCTGAGGCCTTACCAAAATATAAATAACTACTAATCAAATTAATCAGAGTCTAGGGTGGAAGGAGAGCATAAAAAGCAGAGCTTTAAAGTGTGTTATTTTGATTGAAATAAATAAGCATTCATTTGGGTTAAGAGAGTTTCTTTATTCAAGAATGTAACAGCTCAGCTGTTTTTATTTTTCCTGATTTCTCCTCCAAACTGCTTTTCTAAACTCGCTCTACTGTTCTCAAGTAAGTATTCCATTTACTCCTCATGCTGTATTTAGTTAGGATTATAAACAATATAAGTGGACTTGGAAGGGTTAGATTTTCATCTGTAAGTGTCAATAAACATCAATTTCTCCATATACACACAAACCAATGAAAAAATATTTCCATCAATAATCTTAATTTACACACAGGCAAAGAAAGAAAAATGCTGCTTGAGAACATATTAGCATTTGAGTTAAGGCTATTTACTTTGAATTTTGACATACGATGTTGACAATGTGTGTTTTAACTGTTCTAAACAGGAATCTACCAAATTCGCTGTCATGAAAATTGTGTCGTGGGCTATTAAATCTGGTCTCCCCATTAAATTTGGCCTTTTGTGTTCTTTTACCCCATACAATACTATAGGGTAAAAGTATACAAAAGTATACAGCATTTCTCTCACCTGAGGGTCCCGACAGAAAAGGAGTTTCAAGCCTATTGTAGGATGGGTCATAGTATTGCCACCCTTACTTCAGCGCTGCCTTCAGAGCTGAGCGGATGGAGAGCAGCAGCTGCTGACTTGTTTGGGTTGCAACAAAACACACTTTTTATCCAGGTTAAAGAGACAGAGGATAAGGAAGAGAATTGATCTCTAAGACATAACTTACAAGGAGCTTTTACCCAACGGCATCAGAAATACAAAGACGAAAGAAAAATGTTAGCGGAGATGCAAAATAAGGTATGTTTGCTACTTCAAGAATAGGAGACGAGAGAGAGAGAGAGAGAGAGCGAGCATGCGAGAGAAATATATTAGAATGAAAACAAAACACTTTAGAGTTTAGCAGCCTTTCCCCATTTTAGAAATTATCTTGAAGCAGGGAACTTTGAGACTCTATGTACTTTTTACTGTTCTCACCCTAACATTTCAGTGAATGCAGATTAATCATGCTCTTAAATGCTACTTATTGGTGAAACAGGAAATAAATTGATTATATCCAAAATAACATTTTCAAGTTGGGCTATTTTGTTTCTCTTTTGTAACTATAGATGTTCATATTTGTTTTATATTATTCTATCCAAGACCACAATTCCAATAAAAGAGGAACACTTGACTCAACCTAAAACTGAAATAAAACAGCATCTTCAATGATTTTTTCTGAGACATTTTTATGATGATTTTACTTTAAACTTGCTGGAGGCTCAACAGCCTGGCAAAGTTTAAAGCTTCCCCCCACCTGCTCCCTTAAAAACAAAAGATGGGTGGGGAGTGGGGAGGGAAGGTTGAGCTCACCTGATAGGGTTTTCTCAGTTTGCCCAGTTCTCATGAGGGTTGAAAAACAGTTAAAATAAATGAACAGCTTTGCAACTGCTGATCTGTGATTTCTATTCATCAGAACCAATATTTGTAACCATTTCACACTAAATTAAGAACATTTGCTGCAACTCTTGTTATATGGAGTGCTTCTACAATACGTTACTCCCAATTAGGTAAATGAGGGAAAGAAAGAAAAAAAAGCTTAAGCAAGCTACTGAAACCAAACAAAATGAATCTTTATCTGGGTCAGACACAACTTGCTAAAAATATGAACAGTCATTTCAAAAAAGAAAACCTGCAACAAATCTAATGCTTCCCAGGTACCAAACATGAAAATTATACATCAGTTCACTAACCAAGCCATCTACCAACCAGAACAAAAAGGACAAGTCCTATTTTAATATATAACATGTACAACATTTTCAATATTCTTCAATTGAAAACACCTTAGTAGTCACCTAGCCATTGGCCTACCTCTGTAGAGTAAATATATTAACAACTATGGCAGAAGTCTCATTTAATGGAGTTTGTAGTTAAATTTACATTCACTTAAAGGCATTTGGAAAATGATGATTACTCCAAGTTACTAATCTTTATGTTACTCATCATGTCTGACAATCAAACTGCACATTTGATGATCATAAAAGCAACAGTGACTGTTACTTTTTGGGTCTCACCTATGCATTCCTACATTATTTACAAATGTATAAACACCTGCTAACAGCTGTAACTGGAATTAGTTCATTCAAACCTTGTAAAACTTGACCCCCACCTAGTGACAGTCAAAGAGTGAAAAGATGCATAACTAGTATTGCTAACCACAATAGCAGGTTTAAATCTAATTCCTCATCTTCTTCTGTGAGCAAGTGTTTTAAATGCTTTCTCATGCAGACTTACAGTGCTGTCGATATATGCTTCAGTCCATACCACATCATGCTCTTGATCAATAACCTTTGGTCGGCTAAGAACATGGAGGTATTCCATGACGTTCTCCTGCACGTCAGCTAATGTAGAGATCTGAGTAAAAAACCCTGTGAAAACACACAGATTCTAAGTTATGAGGCTGACAGAAGGAAGTAAGATTCCAACAATAAATATGATGCATGTTATATCTGGTGTTTTCAGTTTAATTATCTCCAGAGGAGACATGCAAAAGGACCATATTTGATGAGAAGCAGCCTTGTCCAGTATTAATTTGTGAAAGCAGAAGTCTGTGAAACAGTGTGTCAGCCTTGAATGGCTCAGTTCCTGAGACTGTTATACACCATTGCACAGCTTATCCTAAGTGTTTTGTTCCAAGATAGTTTTGCGGTTTCATGGTAAAGCAGAAGTATGGGATTTTTTTGTGGTAAATACTTAATAAAAATGAGAATCGTATTCACTCTTTACAACATTATAACAAACCATGCAAAACTGACCTAGTTGTGGGTGTCAGTTTACAGAACTGAATTGGGGTCAAAATGCGGAAAAAATAGTAGTGGTACTCCACTCCAGATCTGTCTACACTCTAAATCCTGTGTGGCAGGGAATTTGAATAAACTCCTGATATCGTAATACATTATTTGAAAATGGCAGGCGACAATGAGAACAGAATCAGAATCACTTGGTTAAATAACGACAACTTTGAATCATAAGCCTTGAAACTGGACACCTCCTATAGGCAGTATCCTGGCAGCAGTGAAATAGGGTGGGCCTCAGCCACCTACACTATCACCAGCTTTATTCCCTTTCAATGCTCAAACGCAAAGTATCCTTACATGTCCTTGCCCTGCCAATCTCACTTAATTCAAATATGACAAAGGCCTGGAGCAACTCCAAGGCCACAGTCCTGCCCAGACTACTGCATGAGTTTACTCAAATTTACCCTCCTCTACATTACTGTGCCTAGATCTCCATTCAACACCAATCCTCTTCTCTTTTACAGGAGGACAGATTACAGGAAAGAGGCATTACCAAACTCCCGACCTTTGAAGGGTTGGAGCACCAGACTTCAAATGGTAATAGCTGGAAACAACAACTGTTGAGCTGTATTTATTAGAGAATTGCAGAATTGCAGACCCTGCACTAGGGAGAGGTGCAGCAGCTGCTCCCTCATAAAAACTACTCATCAGAAATGTGATTGGAAGCAGGCAGATTCAGAGCTTAATACCCAACCAGTTGCTAAGCATAGAAAGAATACATTGCCCACTTAAATATGGAAAGGTGGCAGACTGTGCTTCCTGGCCCCCACTTCAAACAGGAGCTCTGAGAGAGATCATGATTCTTTTAGGCAGATCTAACCCACTGCTCCTCTGAGAGGCGCTGTATCTCTGCACCATCCCTTACTGCATGCTTAGTGCTATTAGCATGATCTAGACCAGTGTTTCTAAACGACTTGTCTGTGGACCGGTGCTGGTCCCAGAGATCTCCATGACAGTTTAAGAAGGCAGCAAACTGACGTCAAGAAAGTTGAGAAACACTGATCTAGCCCACACTGAAAGGCCAACTCCACCCATCTTTATGGTCAGAGAGAGTCAGCAAGAGGACAAACAGTACAAAACAACCAACTCTTGACTGGACAAACATTGTAACTAAACATATCTCACTCCTCTTTAAGGGACTAAACCTTCAAGATGTTGAGGGCATTCAGCATCTTGCAGGATAGGGCCTTATTATTCAATGTGCCAGCCAGTAATACATGTGACATTTGATACAAATATGGCATGTTTCCATACACATATTGTGACGGAGTCAGACCAGAAGGATATAGGAGAGTGCTGGAAGGCAGGTATATTAGTCTCAGGATGTGCAGGTCCTTGTTCCCTGGATAGCCAAACAAAGGCTACTCCAGGCCAATCAAGACACCTGGGGCCAATTAAGAACCTTCTAGAAAGGAGTAGAAACAGCTAGCCTAATTGGGACACCTGAAGCCAATCAGGGACTGGCTGAAACCAGATAAAAACCTCCCAGTTAGTCAGGTGGGTGTGGGTGTCAGGAGCTGTGGAAGGAAGTTATGCTGTTGGTGAGACTGAGTGTAGGACAACATATCATACTGAAGGAAGGAAGCCCTGAGGTAAGGGTGAAGTGGAGTTTGAAGAAGCAGGGACTGCTGTGGGGAAGTAGCCCAGGGAATTGTATTGTGTTTTGTGCCTAAAAGGTCAGCCATCTTAGCTGATACTATTAGGGTCCCTGGGCTGGAGTCTGGAGTAGAGGGTGGGCCCGGGCTCCCCCCTTTTTTCCATCTTCCATACTGGCCTGTGATGAAGGTAACTCACTAGGTGGTGACTCTTGCCAATTATACTGAGAAAGGGAGGTCACTCTGGGGCCTAGATGAGTTTCTGAGGCCCCTAAATCTGCCAGGAAGCGCAGGACCCACAAGGACAGACTTGGAGCTTTGTCACAATATATATATATATATATAATATATATATATAAATTCCTCCAGTCTCCAGATCATGAAATTATAGCAATGACATGAACAGAGCAAAAGTATATGACGCATGATGATGCAACTCACTCTATATATCAGAAACATGTGGATATGAAATAAGTTATAAAAAAATCTATTTTCTTTGGTGCATATTTTCAATACTCAACCAGTAAAGTCAGATGGGACACTTATATTTCTCTTAGGGCAAAGTTCAGATAAATCTGGTCACCTTATCAGTGAATTCTCATTCTTCCAAATTTTTAGCTTTTGTAATTTAACTTTAACTCTGCATTTCCTGGCATTATATGGTTTGGGGAGTTTGTGTTAAACTTTATTTACTAATTAGAGTGTTCTATAAGGATATTAACATATTGAAACGTACTCTCAGCCTTAAATTTCACTTTAAAGAAGATTATTTGGTTTTTGGTCTGGGTGTTTTGGAGCTTTTGAAGCCTAGCAGCTTAATGACTGACTCCACCTTAACTGGGAAATCTGTTCTTGGGAAAACTACATTCTGTATAAATGGTGGAAAGAAAGAAAAGTGTACTGTTATTTCATGAGTTATTGATTGAGAATCCCTTTGGGAAAAGGTAATATGCATATTAGCCTTTTTGACATGCTGACCTCTCCATTTTTGTGGCTGCAGGATCTCTGCAATCAAAACGTGGGCTTTCCCTTCCTGTCAGCACTAACACACTTATCTAGTCCTTTTTATATTGTGTAAAGATCACTATGCTCAAAATCTAATTACTTATCTATATAAACTATTTATGTATGGAACTCAATAAAAAAATACCCCCAAAAAACATTTTGATTTACAAGAACTTTCATCAGAGACTCTGACTACTGTATAGTTGTGGGTAAGTATTTTTATTCTATAAATGATAGCATACATTTTCAAAGATGATTTTGAAATACTTCAATTTTTGTGTGTTCACTGTGAGACATCTTAAAAAGGGAGAGGCTCAGCATCTTTATGGTGGGGCACTCAAAATAACTAGCTATTTATGAAATTTTAGGCAGGTGAGACAGACAGGCAAATAAATTAACTAATTTTATCTCCATCACCTTCTTTTAAGATCAATGTGTCAGTTGCAGCTGAGGAAAAATCCACCAAAAGCAAAACTAAATTATGCTAAGGAACACACAAACCCTTTTAAAAAGGTGCTGCTATTTCTAAGGCCTTGGGTAGGGGACTTAAAATAGGGAGTATGTCCCCCCACATATACACCTCTTTTAAAATTTTGTAATTGTTTTTCTGAATAACCCTTAAAGAGCATGGTTTACTCATGCTTTTGTTTTAGGTATTTCTACATGACCTTGAGTTATTATTCCAAAATATACAATGTATTATGTTATGCGACTTCCTTGTATGTTTCTTAATGTTTTGTTTTATGTAGTGTATACTTTATATGAGATTATTATTAGTATGTATTATTTCTAGATAGTTCCTAAGTACTCAATCAGGGATTGGGCCTCAGTTGTGCGAGGCACTACGCTACTGAGCAACACATGACCAGACCTACCTTCACAGTGTTCAAATTTTAAGAGGCCATTATACATTAGATCATTGAATTAATTAAAATAGAAGCAGATTACTAACTAACTTACTCTTTTTTTTTAGTAGTTTACAATTAACATGGTATTGTACTGTACTTGCTGCTGCTCTTTTTTTTTTTTTTTTGGTCTCTGCTGCTGTCTGATTCCATATTTCCAGTTCCAAACAGGGTGTGTGATTGACTGGTCAGTTTTTAACAGTGAGATTCTACAGTATCACTAAAAACCTTTATGTTCGATTCTTAGCCAACATTTTATGTCTTTTCCACAGATTTTCAAGTCAGAATTACAGGATATTTTTAATGTTAAATTTCTAATAAAATTACTACTTTGAATATTCATTTTAAAAGTTTCTGAATTTCTATGATTAGAACATCCCTCAGTTAGAAGTCCTTATGCTACCTTTGAGACAAAGCTTGCCTCCACAGAAGCTTGGATAAGCTTGGGTGCTTTATGCAAGACTTTTATGTCTCTGTGTTTCAGATAAAATGTTCTCCCTCCACTACCTTTTTCTTTTTTATGCAGAAAGAGAAGACACTAACTCCTGGAGGTCAGTGAAGGAAGGAACAACAGACATGACTCACACTAACCCAACAATAATTTAAACAACAATCAACAGGGAACCATGTGGTATTTTGCACCAGCTTTTTTCATTTGGGCAAGATATGGGGCCAAAATACTGACAATGACAAACATTTTCCTACTAATTTTATTTTGCAGATAAAGAAGAGATATATTTTGGTATAGCTCAGGGGTCTCCAAACTACGGCCCGGGGGCCAGATCCGGCCCGCGGCTTCGATTTGTCCGGCCCTCCAGCTAAGCAGGCACGCCGAGCGGGCATGTGCAGAAGCCACTGCTCCCTCCCTCCCCCCACAAGCTGCTGCCGGCGGCCCCTTGTGTAGAGGGGTGAATGTCCCCGTGGCAGCGGCCAGAGGAGCAAAGGGAGGGTTGCATATATTTGCATATATTTGATTTTTTCACAGTCGCTTTGGCCCGCGAAGTCCCTGCAAAAATCTAATATGGTCCTCGTCTCATAAAGTTTGGAGACCCCTGGTATAGCTGAAATCCCTTTTATGGCAATAGAGATATCCAGCTAAGGAGGTTATGAATATACAGTTCTCTCTTTTAAAGATACACAAAGGGGCATACACACACACACATTTGACATTTCTAAGATTCCCATCACTGTGGTATCTAGGCACCATGACACATGTGAAACACTTCATTTGTTGTTGAAATAGTGCATCATACTCCAAAGAATATGAACAAAACTATATAACCAAAATAATTTTTCATGACATAAGCCAGTGATGTAGATGGATATGGGTGGAAAGTTGAGACAAAAAGTGTGTTTAAGGGCTTAATCAAATGCATTTAATCAGCTAGGCCCAGCCTATTAAAATTATTGACCTTTTAAAAAATGGTTTTTTGTAAGAGTTTTTGTTAAGAAATGTAATTTTTGATTGATAATGGGAAGTAGCTGACGACCGGAGTCATAGCTGTAACCATATACATTCTCTTTATTTTCCTTTGTGGTGTTCTTCTGAAAGCTGAGTTTGAGTTTTCACTGTAGGCCTTTGAATGTTTAGTCTCCCTTTTAATGTGTTTTTAGACTTCATGGCTCATGTTAAAAGCCTGCAATCAGTTTATAATTTCCATGAAATTATAATTAATACTAGAATTAGTACCAATTATGAACTTTTGGCTCGTTCTTTCCAGGTAGCATTGATTTATTTATTTTCATCCTAGATATAGTAGTTTCCTCTGAACTTTAGCATCCACTATAATAGAGTGTAATGAGTTGCCACAGCCTGAGTGATGGAACTCTTCAAAATTTTTGCATAGTTGTTTAAATATTTATTTTTGTACTTTCTCCCTTGTAAGTTATTACACTAAAGTTAAGGCCAAGGGGAGGCAACATTGTTATATTGCACTTTCACTGAGTATTAGGACTGTTTATGTGTGTGTGTAATACTACCACATGTCACAAAAGCCAATTCTCAACTGAATCACACACAACCATTATATAAAACTGTTATCCAAGGGATTTTAGCTCCTCCTCCTTTACACTTTGAGGTTTAATCAGGAAATAAAGAGTTATGCACTGAAATGCTTGAGCACAGCTGCTGAGCCTATGCAAGTTATACCAGATAAACTTTTGCTTTAACTTACACATACTTACAACTTCTTCTGGCTCCTTGGCACATAAGTTATATCATCTAAGATTCATGTACACACATAACTATTATTTTTTTAGGTAATAAAAGTCCTTCCAGGAACCATCTGCCATTTCATAAGACTGAACATGATGTTTCATAAAATTATTTGGTGAAATATAATTTGGTTAAATGATTATCTTCCGAAGTTAGACTTCCTTTCCATACTGCCATTATCACAAGGAAAAGTGATTTTCAGCCAAATGACCGCCAGAATCATTAGACCCCAAACAGCTCAAAATGACAAACTATATTCAACAGTGCACTGCATCCTTAATAAGAAATGTGTCCAACTTTTAGGTCATGGAACAAAATGGCAGCAGTGTTCTGGTAAGGAATACAAGATTAGAACCTAATCTCCTTGGGCAGGGACTAAGGAGGGTATTCTTCACTGCCCTGAAGCTGTAATGCTCCCCAGCGGAATACCCCCCAGCAAAAAGGGCTTCCTAACAAGGTGAACAACATGCGTAACCACCTCTATGCCACTTGCTGCAAGAGCCCACAGTGCTGGAGGTGTTGGGACAATGCTGTTTGTGGGAGGGGATGTAACTGGTGCTTCCTACACCTCAGCTATTTCTTAATAATACGACTGGTCATGGAGCTGTTGTCATTGAAGCACAAGTTGGGCAAATCCTCGGGGTTGCACAGCTTTTTTGCTAGGCTCTCATCAACTCCAAGATAAGGAAGGCACAAGCCTCTCTTCCTTTGTCTCTGTGCTGGGGTGGAGATGAATCCACACTTTTGTCCTCCTCTGCTTTTTGTAAAGGGCCTTCACACTGATGGTGCAATAATTAACAATAAACAGTCAAAAGAGGGGCTGTCAAATGATTAAACTGACATACTTCTATTATATAAATATTTGTTTCATACCCTCTGTTTTGTACGTAACCAAAACTTTAAGGCCTACCTTTATTTTGACAGCTGGCCAACTTTCTTTTGAAAGTGACTGTGAGGGAGATGCAGTGGCTGCATACTTTAAAACTTGGCAAGTTGAGCACTGGGAAACTTTACACCTTTGTTCACTTTAAGATGCTGGTAAATCTCCACTTTTTAAAAAAACTTCACCTGCACTTGCTTACAGAATAATGGGGAAAATCATTGTAAATTTCATAAACCATTCTACTGGGGCTTTGAGGTCTTGATTCTTTTAATGTATTTAAAATGGTTTGCTGCTTAGCCTCATTAAGCCTATACTCCCTCAAGATATGCCCTACTTAGGCACAAAATGTAGCAGAGAAATGTGTATGTGAGATGCGGGGGGAGTGAGGGGTGTCTCATGGTTTAACCATTAGTTTCCAGAAGTTAAAGAACTTTTGCAAGGTGGAATGAATTTCCCTAGTGATCATTTTCGACAAAAGGGATTTTGCTGTCCACAATGCAGTCAGCTTGAAACCTTGCAAAGAGCCATCATCTATGCTGTGCTTCCAAAGGGAAAATCACTGCAAGGAAAATTGATTTTAGGGCCATTGACCTCAGTAACACCACCACACTTTGGCCCACCCATGCAAGAAGTAAACTCCACTGCAGTAATTCAGCCAATCTGCATATCAGCTTTACTAGGTCTCTCTTCTCCCTGGGCTGTAATACGTCTTTTCACTAAAGAACTTGCCTGAACCGGAGCTAAAAAATCTGAGGGAAAGTTCTGAATCTTATGTAACTTGAGCTGAAGATGGTTGTGCTGCTTCCTACAGTGACAGATCCTAGACTATATGAAATTAATTACCGATCAGAGATGGAAGACCCTATTGTCAGCGAGCAAGTGGCATAACTGATGCAATCTGAGGCAAAGGTCTAGGGAGACAGTGATAATTCAAATAAACCATTTAAATGATACCTGTCAGCCAGATTCTGCTCTCGTTTACACACTCATTTAAGTCTGAAGTAGTATCATTAGCTTCAGTAGATTTTATCCAGATTTACCCGGGGGTGAGAGAGAACCAGATTTGACCCCGTCTGGTTTAGAAAAAGGCAAACCTACAATATTCTTCCATCAGAGTATACAGAAGCAAAGTGATGGGGAAGTCTACTGGGTTTGTTGCTAGTGATGGTGAAGAGCAAAGATGTGCGCTTTCTCTTCTTTGGGAATGAGACTGACACGGACCAGATGAACTAGTCAGGCAGCTCCTACTGCCTGTCCCTAATTTCTAAGTTGCTGTGCTTAGATCTTTAACAAGCTACAGTATTGTACCGTCTACAAAGCTAAAGCATTTGGTTGATTAAATTGTCTTCAAAAAGATGCTTCAAAGGATTCCTATACAATGACTAAAACTAAATTATGGTGTAACATTAGCTGATTAAGACAAGACTTCAAACTGAATAATTCCCATCAGATGGGCACAATAGTGGTTAAAGCAATAATGTCTATGTGCATAGTGCCTGATGTGAGTCATCATAATGTAATGAGATTCAAAGAAAAACAAAATGACAGATAAATATTTTCAAGAATACAGATAAAGAAAAATTGACTTAATCAGTGATTTCTAAATAATTATTTATAATATGCAATGTTGTAGCCATGTTAATCCCAGGTTATTAGAGAGACAAGGTGGGTGAGGTAATATCTTTTATTAGATCAACTTCTGTTGGTGAAAGTGAGAAGCTTCTGAGCATACACGGAGCTGTATATACTTTGTCTCTCTATTATATGTAGTGTCCATCTCTCATATGTACTATTATATCACCAGTACCATAGTATCCAAACACCTCATATCCTCATATATTTTCCCCCATAAGATACAAATTTCTTTTTCCTATTTATTTTGTGAGTTCTTCAGGGGAGGAATGTGGTTTCCTATACAGTTTGTACAGTGCTTAGCACACGGCAGCTCTAATCTCAGCTGGAGTCCTATGTACTACCCTAATACCAATAAAATACTAGTAATAGTGAAGGAGCTTTTAAATTGAAGCTAACCCTTTGTTAACAAAGCAGAAATTGAAAATCACATCTGTGAAATATTTTAGGGGCATTTTAATTAACCATAAATGTATATCAAACTGGGTATATTTTTAAGTCTGCATACTCTAGATGTTTTCATAAACAAGCCTATCTTCCTGAAAAAACAATCAATCCTTTCCAAATGGTTCACCTTAAACTGTTGGCAATGAGATGACTCTTGTAGCAAGACTGGAAACTTGTTCAAAGTTTAGCATACCTTGCAAATAAGATTTTTCAGTTAAAGAAGGTAAACCAACCTTTGTTAGCACAGGCCATCCATTTGAGGTTGTCAGCAAAAGCAGCTTCTCTTCCGATCAGATAGGTAAACATGCGAACCTGAAAGTACAATAGAAGAAATTAACTCACTTAATATTACAGTTCCATGCTTAAAGCATATGCATTTTAGCTTTTTTCCATATGTGCAGTTCACATGTGTAGAAACACATCACAGAACTTTAAAAGATGGCAAGTTTAAAAACCTACGCCAGTGAGATATTTATGACATAGTGCATTTCTTTGTTCTGTTTAACAAAGTGGCTTATCACGCTGGATGTTTTTAATATCTGGCACTTAGCCAAGGCATAAGTAAAGATAAAAGAAAACAAGTTAAAACTATTGGTTAATAAAATAAAGTCACATGTTGGAGATGTCTGTTGTGCAGTTGTGAATTTAGAAGGCTGCTCTGGTCTTGGGGTTGTATTTTAATAATTAAATACATCATTACTATAGATGTGGGAACTTGAAATAACCTGCTGGCAAATCCTCTGTCTTTCAAAAAACAATGTATACAAAGCAGTAGATATACACACAACACTGATGATATCCAGGTGGTAAATTGCAGAGCCATGTGACAAATTACTTTGACCGCCTTCCTGGACTCTGCCCATTTATCCATCTCACTGACACTACTAACGTTTCAATTGTTGTGCAGCTTCTAACAGCTGCCATTTAAACGTAAAATAAAATAAAACCAACCTACTGAAATGATTCCCTTTCTTCAAACACCTTCACTCAAACTCTTCTCTCTAAATTACTATTTATATAATAATAGATACTTAAATGTATCTATATGTAAATGTAAAAGATAAGAAATGAATTCCATTATCTTACTAGCTGAGTATCTCACAAACATTAATGAATTTATCCTCACAATACTCCAGTAAAGGATGAAGCATTATTTTACAGATGGGGAACTGACATAGAGCGGGGTTACGTGATTTCAATACAGTCATGCAGGAAAAACTGGGCCAAAGCTGGGAACTGAACTCAGACACCAGAGTCCAAAGACTTCCCCTTTGGAAACAATATTTTCCCCTCAATTTTACTTACTTCCACTTGTATCATCTGATGTATTTTATTTTGTAATTCTTTGTACCTCTCTAATGGCTTTCAAATTGCAACTATAATATAAGTGTATTACATATGTTAATGACATCTGACAATGCTGCAGTAAGTTAGGCATATTGTTATTAGTGAGGGATGAAATTTTTGTACTAAAACACCAAAACAGGTGAAACTTCCTGGAACTCATCTGTTTGGATTTTTGATGAAACCCCCAAATTGACAAAGGCTGGCCAGGGAACCATAATCTCCACAAATCCATCCCTTTAAAGGAATCAGTTCTCTCTCCTACCCACTATTATTTCCTTTGTGTTCTCCAGAGACAGGGACTGCTACTTTCTCCCAACATTAGCACAGGAAGCTTATATCAATCTCTTGTTTTCTTCAGTCACACATTCATCCTCATTTTCTGTCTTTGGGATGCCAGCGAGACAGGCCTGGCTCCACACTAGACTTACAGAATATCTTCAGGGAAGCAGAGAATGTGCTCACTTCCAGACCTTCGGGTTACAGCCCTGAAAATGATTGATCAGAGCTCACGTAAACTATGCCTTCCTTCCTTCACTTTAATGACTAGGGTATTTTCCCCCTAGGACCATGACAAAAGCCCAAAAGGAAACAGAACATTAGAACACCTGGTTCTTTTTCTTGACGGAGACTCTACAGGAGCTTCTTCAGTTAGTCTCTCACTTGCAGACAGCTTGCCATAGCTCTTATCAAGCCATCAAAATAAGGCTTAAAAAGACTTTTGACAGATTATAAATTTAGAGTAAGAACACAATGTCATATAATACTTTTTATTAGTATTAAATAGACCTTTACATGGAAACATAAAACAATACTAAATGCTGGTTTCCATCACCTGAAAATAACACCACAGATTTCAAGTCATCATTGTCAGGTTAAACATATTGCAAAGTATAAGGGGTGGTTGTTTTTTCTTTAAACACAATTACTGACAAGCACACCACCATTTTCTGATTGCAACTTTTTTTAAAAAAACAAAACAAAACAACAAAACCTGAATCAATTAAGTGTATTTCAAGCAGTAAAACTGTTAATACAGTGGTGTGGAGATATTCAAAATCTTTGTCTCAAAAAGACCATCCCTTCAAGTGGATACATACTATGGAAAAACTCCAAATCAAATAGCTCAACCACTTCTTTAGCAGAGCTATGTTGTTGAACAGACAATGGACATTGAAGCCATGGTCCTACACCTTTGTAGTCAACAAAGAGTTTTCTCATAGACATCAGGAAAACCATCTTATAGCACACCAGTTAATTAGTTATCACAAATATTTAAAATTTAAGAACAGTTCTTTTGTTGATAAGCTTTTTCCTTTTTACTTCCACTTCAGCTGCTGTTTATTATGCTCCCAAACATTTCGGATTGAATTTTGTGCTCTTGGAAATAATATTGTTGACAGGAGCGGGGCATGATCTCCAATAACTTTTGCTATAGTATTTCCATTCTGATCTGCAGTATCCCTGTTATTCTATTCCTTCCTTAAACAGAAACCACCAGTATCAAATTGAATGGTTGTTTTGTGATGTGAACAATAGGAAATTAAGGTGAAATCAAAATACTGGTATTTTGAACCCAGCCTTCCAAAAGTAAAAAAAATCGTGCATCATCTCAAAAATGACTTCCAGTCTCCTCTTAGCTGTTTAGCGAATGCTGCTTTCATTTCTTGTCAAAGCCTCACATTTGTCAGGTTTGTCCGCCATGCAACGTTAAAGTACGCAGCATGCTATTAGGCGGTAATATTGCTTTTTTGGGGGGCACTATTATTGCTTCTTCGCTTTTTGACTAAGATCAAATGCAATGTCAGTTTCATACATAATGCGATTTCTATTGAAGAACTATATTCTGCTCTTTCAGGCCAGTGGACTTGATTTAATTAATAGATATCTCTTTTATCTCTAACTTCTGTGATCCTACTGCAGTAGCCTGATGTAACCCAGCAAAGCCAGGAGAACACATACACTTTGAAAATAAAAGTATTTTCCCAAGATGTGTTTTTAAGGTATATTTGAGATGAAAAAAGCTTCTAAGTAAAGTAAGATAATCAGATTTCATATTTGATACTTAAATCTTTGAAGGTACTTTATCGGACTTGGGTATATTTTTCTGGGGTTTTTTTTCTATAGAATGCAGCACTTCAGAATATCACATCTCAACTTTAAAAAATGTTTAAGGTTTGAAAAGTAACAGGTAAAGACAACACTTAGCAGATCTCTTTCCTGAGGCTTTTTGTTGTGGACCGTATTCTGAGAGGAAGTTAAATTTTAGTCAATTAGGCCATGAATTCCAAGAGGTTAGATGCATCAGACAGTGTATGCAGTGAGAGAGGAGAGGGAAGTACATGTCTGAATAGAGGACATAGTGAAATATTTATGTGGGAAGATAAAAAATAAATAAGTCTATTTGTTTTTTACGAAAAGTTACTAAGTCCTGCTAAGTTCAAAGGACCTACAATACTCATTTTTTTAAAAACTTTATAGTTTAAAAAAATGGTAGGTGCTTCTTTGGACTATTTTGCTGTTTCAAAACCAATTTAATACACAGCTAATATGTTTCCTGTAGATATGCAGACATTCAGTGTTTTCAGATTTTAACCATGAGGAAATGTAATAAAATGATTTTAAGACGCTGACAAAAAGAATTATTCTTGAACCCAAAGTGTGCATAGATTTTTGACACGCTTTTAGAATCCAAATAAATGCCAGTTTTTCAGTGCAGATATAGAATACGCTAATCCCATTTAAATCATAGAAAACATATTTAAGAAATAGTTCATTTCCAAAAATCAGGTGCTTGCTCAAACACCTACCAATAATATTCTGCACTCTGAATAGATCAGTGAATGGGAGTCTGTAGTAGTGATGTTTTTCTATAATGTTATATTCTCCTGGGTAGGTAGGTGGATGGATGGATAGATAGGCAGATGTATACATGCACACATGTGTAATTAAAAGATTCAAGAGTAGAAGCCTTGAACACTAGAAAAATAATACATCTCCAAAGTTATTCATTACAAGACTGTTGCTCAAAGCATGACCAAACGAATACCTGAAACTAGAATGAGAGACTCTTTGGATCTTTTTGGCCCTCTCTAGACCAGCAGAAAAACTGTTCAATAAGGACTGAGGAAAAGCCCAAGAGTAGTTGAGTTTGATGACAGATTCTAAACTTGTCTCATTTTCTAACGGCCTTAATTGTTTCTATGTCCTGCAGACTCTCAGCAAGGGAAATATTTTAATTAAACACAGGAATAGAACATGTTTTGTAGTAATAAACATAGTTCATATATTATTTGTGAAAATAGAGAAAATTCTGAGCTGCGTATTATATAATTAAGAGTTTAAATTCAATACAAAATCAAATCTTGCTTTCATTGGTAGAAAGCAAGACAACTTTATTGAAGTATCACCATTGTAATATATTTATAATTTAAACAAATACTCAACAATAAAATTCCTTCAATTTTTTCAATTCCTGCTCATTTGCAGTGAGTCAAAATGATTTGTAAAATACCACCACTCTAGGTAAAAATTCACATACAGAGTGCTTTTCACTTCAGATTCCTGAAGTTTTTGGAAGTTCTTTCTCTTTTCTTTAAATCCAGTCCTTTTGTCAGTTTAAATATTTTTTAAGTTCCAAATTTTGCTTCAAGGTTCATTTAGGTAGCTACCTTTTAACTGAATGGGAGTCACCTATGCCCAATTGCAAAATTTGTCCAAATATGTTCCCAGTTGTTGTAAAAATCAAACACAGAAAATGTAACCATTTACTTTTTTGTAATTTTGTTATAAAAATATATTTTTTGAAAAAAAATTAGTGCATTAATTTGATGCAATTAAATATGTTCTTAATCTGTAAAGATAATACCATTAAGTGCAATTATTTATTTCCATGCTTTGTTGATGGCTAGGTATAATATTAGTAAACCCAACCTTTAATCTCTAATCACAAGAGAAACAATACAATCAGAAGTATACCCCCAAAATGCAACATAAATCACTGTCTCTGTTTATCTTCCTGAAACCAGTGCTGCATTATAGTCCATTTGGAGACTGAATCCATCTGAGGGATTTATGTTTAATGGTCTCCTTTAATCTACAAATAATCAAACTACAAGTGTGTTCCTAATAAAAGAAGTCCAGCCTTATCTAAAGGAGAAAGAGACACGTATGGTAAGGTGCTAGAAAAGCAACCAAACTGCATTAAAGCTACAAGTAATACAATTTCAAAAAATGGGTATCATAGATCATCATGAGAAATGGACTGCCGTTATGCTGGTGCTGCAAGGGTGTTAATGATTTTTCCCTGAGAGTGTTTTATACACACATTTTATGTGATGTAAGCAGTGTTTCTAGAAAATATTTTAAGCATCAGCATAGGCAGTGCTAATTGTCTGACATCTATCCTGAAACAAACAAAAAATACTACAGAAGTACAGCCCTGAAAATGACTGATCAGAGCTCACTTAAACAATGCCTACTTTCCTTAATTTAATGACTAGATTATTTTCCCCCTTAGGGCTATAGATTATAAAAGTATATCAAATATGTTTATTAACATTACCCATGAAATATAAAAGCAAAAGAAAAATACAACTTCTACCTACCTTTAATAAAAATAAAAAATAAGATAACCTATCATTTTAAAATATCTGTTACTGTACTGCTCCATATTCAAAATAGTTAAGAGAAAATAAGAGTATAACGAGAAAAAAAGATGAACGGTACTACAAGCGAAACTATTTTACATTGGTGTCGAACTAGATTTATATCCAGATATCTATATTTCTCCTTGATTTTGAGGACAAGCTTTGGAATTCAGCTAGGAGGATAAACTTCTAAAAGTTTGTCTGGTCAGTTCACTGAACCCAGTGGTTTAAATTTTATTTACTATGAACTTGCAGTGGAAAGTTATCATTTATCACTAATATCCAATGCAATAACAGCGTTACAAAAGCCAGTGGCTTGCCACAGTTGTTTTCTGCTTTCAGATACTATGGTCATGAGTGAGGCATAAACAGATGAGGGCAAAAACTTTCCAAAACGCCTAAGTGACTTAAGAGCCTAAGTCTTATTTTAAAAAATGACTTAAGGCCTGGTCTTTACGCAGTTCTTATACTGGTGTAAATATTCTGGTTGAGCTGTGGATGATATTTTAATAATAGTTAATACTTCTACATGTACAATACAGCCCATTCTGTGGACACAGTTAAACCAGTATAAAGTGCCTTAAACTGACATAGCATATTCTCATTCCCATACAGGAATAGCTCTACCGATATAAAACAACTGTCTATCTATATGATGGCACACACAAGGGGGTGGTGTATTGGGTTAACTATGTAAGTATAGTTAAAGCAGTATAATTTTTACATTTGGCCAGACTCTGAGGCCCATAGGAAATTTAGTCTCATTGACTTTCAGTGAGACACACATTTCTATGTGCCTAAATCTGTTCTACTTGCCTAAAACTTAGGCACTTTTGAAAATTTGACCCTATATAGATTAGATGTTAAGTATAGGAGTGAATTTTGATATCTCAGACACCACAGTAAAGTAAATGCTGGAAAATATAGACTTGTAATGGTGACCACCATATCGCCCCTAGGGGCTTTTGTGGAATAACTGAACAGTAGATCTACTCTGAAAAGTGACTGATTGAACATAATCTGCTCCACGTGTAGTATTATTATATTGTCTGGTACTAAATAGATATGGGATTCCGATGTTTTGGAAAGAAGCCAAAAATTAAATGTTTTTAATTTTCAGACCTAGGCCTCACATAGATTGTCTTCTGTGGGGAGAGGAAATATTCACAGGCAGAAATATTAGTTTTCAATTGTTATAACTGCTATTTGCAACTTCGAACATTTTAGCGATGTCAGAATCACTGGCTGCAAAGCAAAACTTGTTCAAAAAGCCAAATATCTCGCTTTCAGGACTACACTTGCGATTTCTGCACTGTCTGCAACTCCTATAGGCATGCCCTGAACTACGATTTCTGTTATGCGGTGCTACAGTGGTAACAGATGTTGGGAGAGAAAGCTCTAAATTAATGTTACAGATCCTGAAGGGTAGGATCTATAATGGAGCTTGTGGCTAACTTTCTTTTTTAAGTGTTTTTAGATGCTGGATGCTTGATAGCAGCATTGGAGACTAATGTCCTTTATCTTTCTACAGCAGCTGTAGAAATTTCCTAACACTGCCCCACTATTATGTGTCAGTTCATACGTAGATGGGGGTGGAGGGAGAGAAACACTCTCCATTCAGCTACCATCCTATCTGATGATATTGCTAACATGAGTTCTGATGAATCCAAACTGTGATATGATCAAACGCCTACTAAGAATTGTACTAATTCCAACAATTCATTTTATACAGGCCAGATTCTCTTTTGATATTTTGCTTTTTTATTATGATTGAGATTGATAATTATGTTCCAGAACAATGAGTAGCCTCTGGTAGTGGGGTTGTGAGATAAAACACAAAACGTGGACTACTGCCGTGCCATGTTTGTGTTGTTAACCCTGGTCAGTGTGCCTGGACAAAAGAAACTGGTGCTTGTGTGTTAAATTACCAAGTTAAGTAGTCCACACAAAACTGAATGTAAATCTTGCACCCAGGTGACTAAAGAATAGTTAATTAGATGGTCAGTAAAGAATACAGATATTTAATTCACTGTGTTATTATTTTAAAAATCTTTCCTTTGCCCCCCATTCTTTTATCCCCTTTCCTTTTTGATTGCTACATGCACTTCTTGCAGTTTGCCTTAAAATAGATCATAACTTAGAATGCACAACCTATTGTTCACATGTGGTTCACCAGTGTCTTTCATTAATGTGTAATCACTATCGTTGAAATATCCAGTGAATGGGTTTACCCAATGCTGGTGAATATTATGGAAATCGAAAGATGGAAAGAACCCACTGGGCACGTAATGTGCAACCTGCAGCCACTCAACTGTATTCACCTTTAATAATTCACTCACAACACTGGTGAGAGAGCCATGGATGAAGAATGGGGACTTGCTCCTCTGTGTCCTAAACAAGATGAGCTGATATAGGGTAATTGCAACTGTTAGTCAGGGGAGCTGATGAAAGCCTTGTCCCACAACTAACTCTGCAAGGCTCATCATTCTGCAACCTTGAAGGCTCTTCTTGATGCTGAGCAGCTGGTAAAATAATATTTTCAGATACTTAAAGCTGCCAGAGGGGAAAGTGAACTTCTGCTTGCAGCTGACAGTGAAGTGAAGACCTTTTCTTGCAGTTGCAAGCTATTTCATGGACATCTCCAGCAGAATAGAGTTTCCTCTCTGACTTGCCAAGAAATGACAGTTGCCTCTATGTTGAATTGATCAAGATGCTTCAATATTCATTGGATCAACAGCTAAGAGAATGATGGACAAAAATATTCAAGTTACTAGCAGGCTAATTTTCAACTACACCTGGAGAACTTGGGACTAGAGGTCATCTAGAATTAACTTATATTGCTAAAATCTAAGGTCTGGTCTAGACTGGGGGAGGAGGGGAGGGATAAGTTACACAACTTCAGCTATGTCAATAAAGTAGCTGAAGTTGATGTACTTAAACCTACTCACCACATGGAGTCGACCGCTGCCGCTCCCCCATTGACTCCACCTGCATCTCTGATGGCGGTGGAGTACGGAAGTCAACAGGAGAGTGCTTGAGGGTCGATTTATTGCATCTAGACTAGATGTGATAAATCAACCCCTGCTGGATTGATCTGGCAGACAGTGTAGACATATCCTAAGTGTAATAAAGGATTTTCTATAAATGTCTGAATTTCATGAAATCAAGTCATGGATGGGGGCTGCTTTTTCTTCAAACCTCTTTGGAAGTACTTATATGTGTGATCCAACATTTTAGATTGTAAATCTAAACAAATCAAAGCACTGGTACTTCCCATTAGACCGTAACCTGCATGGCATAACAAGTGTACCCCTCGGAAAGGTAAAGACGGACACTGAGAAGCAATACCATTTTTTTCTATTGATAATCCTTCCCCTACAATACTTAAAGCATACTTGGTCTTTGTGTTTTATGAAACACTCACAGAATTCTGTATACAAAAAAACTACTGTGTGCATTCATCTCTGACTAAAAGTTAGAGCTAAGTGATTAACAATCTGCATAAAGGAGCTGGTTCACTGCCAGCAAAACCTGCAGAGATCCATTCACAAATACCTTACAAGCCAAAAACTAGGTCTGTTCACCATTTCTGAACATGCGAGACAGAGCATGTGGGAGGAATCAGAAGGGAAAAGGAATAATGACAAAGCATAAGGGGGAAAGGAAAGGACCAGAATATTCTAACAACAAAATTGCCATATGCACCCTGAAAATCAGTAACATTTCCCATTCAGAATACAGACTGACATTTCCTTCAGGGATATATCTCCCCTGTTCTAGAAAGCCTGACAAGATAGCCCAGTAACCAGGAGAAAAACTATATGAAATCAATGGAAATAAAAGTAAAAACTAAGTTTATTTAGGGGTAGCTGTAGAGTTGAAAAACTACTTCAGTGGTGGGCAACTTGCAGCTCTTGGGCCACAATGCAATATACAGCTCCCAGTGGCTGCTGTTCACCCACCACTGCACTTCCAGTGTTACTAGTTACGCTTCTCAATTTTAACCCCTTCTTATGTTACATTTTTATGCTATAAAGTTATTTGCTTCCTTCTTAGAAACAATTTCTGTCTCTGCTGATTTGTCATTTTACTGTTGATGTTGATTCATGTTCTATTCCCTCTAGTTCCTATTTAAAGTGGAAATATTTAAAAAGTTCATTATAAAGTGGCTTTTATCTTTGTCATTAACTCTTCTATCTTTAGTTATGAGAAAATGGTTTCTACACTCTGGCCTCCTGCTCCTTTATCATTTTTTTCTGCCCTCTGCTTTCAGGTGCTCCTCTTTTAAAGGTCTGTGTTTACACATTACCTCATGTTTTCTGATTCCTGTAATTACGTCCTGTATTCAGATAATATTTTTACAGCAGCATTATTTTCTTTACATCCTGAGGACCCTAAACTAATGGGATGGCTCAATAGACACAAGCCAACAGCAGTCAATAGTTTTGATTAATCAAAAAGTAAGATACTATAAGCAATACCAGTAGGAAAACACCATCTCAGCCTGGGGATGATCCAGTTTCAGGGCTCAGGTGTTGAGCCCTGTTTTCCCAGAGATGTGCACCTCCCTCTTTTCTCCCCAGCAGGCCTTTGTATAGCATTTCCCCAGAAAACATGTGCAAGGAGAGGGAAAACTGATGCTGGACTCAAACCCTTGTGTACTGGAGACCATACACCCGGCTGTGCTGTTCCAAGAGGAACAGCATAGCAGAGTGCTTTACAGATAATTGAGGGCAGTGTTCAGAAAACTCCAATGAACTACGTACTTCACAGAGATGGGCAAAAGTTAACAAAAAAAAATCATATAACTGAGTTCAGAGTTGTCAACATTTTAAATGGCAACCTATACTTATGATGTATAATTTCCCAGTGCCAAAGCACCCCACACTGCCATGATATCATTTTACATTATGGAAAGATATATTAGTAACAAAAATAACCAAAACTGATAAATGCCTCTAGTTGTCTCAGTGGTTTGGGAACTTTGTCTGGCATCCTAATACTGGGAATGGCTTGCTTTCTCCCACTGTGTGCTCTGAATCCTTGTCAGTCATGGGGATGCAGGAAGGGGAACCTTTCCTATCGTAGTGGCCACTTTGAAGGCATTCAGAGAGCTGATTTAAGAATAGCAGCCATGTTAGTCTGTATCCATAAAGAAAACGAAGAATACTTGTAGCACCTTAGAGACTAACCAATTTATTTCAGCATAAGCTTTCGAGGGCTATAGCCGACTTCATCGGATGCGTAGAATGGAACAAACAGAAGTAAGATACATTTATACACACAGAAAGCATAAAAAAGGTTGTAAATTACCATACCAATTCTAAGAGGCTGTTCAATGTGGCCATTGTTGTTTAGCTATGTGTAATGATTAAAGGAAACTATCACCACCACATTCAGGTGGAACAGTTCAAGAAAAGAGTACAAATGATTTCTACAGAAACATGCTGTATTTTCTATTCCTGTCTTTTTTTGTTCACTCTGTAGTTTTATGCATTTTCATTTGTATCACTAAATCCATAGCACAGAATACAGCAAATGAAAAATACAGCTAAAAAACATGGCGTAACATGACATTACCATTGAAACTATAATTTTGCATTTCCTGACTATTTCTTATCTTAACAGTTCGATTGTTAGGTTTAGTATTGCCAAACTGAAAAAACTGGCTGAATGAAATTTCCAACAAATTTTCCAAATATGAAACCTTTGGGATGAGACCACGCCTGGAAAGCTTCATCCCAAAGAGACCACTTTTCACGAAGTTATGATTATCTGAAAACCAGAGATTATAACAGAAACCAATTTGGAACCTTCACAAAGCTTTCACTTCCAGCCAAAGCTATAATGTTTCTCCCACCTTTATAAATTACTTTGAGATCACTGGATTAAATGTGCTATAAATATTTTAGATAGATCTGTATAGATCAAGTGCCAATAAAACCTTTATACCACACTATCACGCACTATCACGCAATATATACACCATATATTTTTACAGAAGAACTACCTTGAAAATATTTTCCAGAGTTTTATATTTTTTATTGATTCTATTTTTGATATCCTTCTACTTGTAAAGTCAGCCGTAGTACAACACATCCAACTTTATAGTGTACAGAGGGAGAAGAAAATTGTATGTTTTTAAAACTGCCACCAATATGTAAAATAGGTTTTCTGTAGACAATGTCATAATTTTAATGTCCAATATCTTACAATTTACTGGAGCCAGAAACAAGTGGTATATCCCCCAGTAGAAAGCTACGAAATACCTCTCTTCAGTGATATAAAGCTCCTGTTTCCAGTCCCGATGGGAAGTGAGATATTAGATCCTAAATCTATTATCTGTTATCATGAACTGTGAATAGACAATTAAGAAGTATGCTTGATTTATTTAGTAAATCAAGACAAGAATTTTGTCCTTCATCTCCAAAACAGTAGATCTCTACCACTTGAGCCAAGGGAACCTCCTTTAGAAATAATAGTTCTTCAGAAGATTTGTACCAGGATAGAGTTATTAATTATCTGCTCTGTTTTTGTCATTCACTAATCTCAGTTTAAACAATTTTCATTCACCTAACTAGGGAGTGGAAACAATACAACGTGACAGTCAACAGTACAAATAATGTATAGCAAACAGCAGGGTGCTGAAGTGAAAGTTTATGAACAATCCACAGAATGAATTTTTTTTCCGTAAAACACTATCTGGTGAAATCTTCTGACCTAACAAACATCAGGACTAGTTCACAAATGATCTGCAAACAAGAAAAGGAGCTATATTTCCAACTAATAGTATTAACTAGGAATAATTCAACCAGTTCTAATTATTGTCACTCCTATCACTTGAAAAGAGTCAACAGATTTCCTGAAATGTAAGCATATGCTTACTTTACATTTTGTTCCTTATGTGCAAAGTATCAGACTAAGCAAATTAGTATGTCTGAATTATATTACAAATCACTTGAGGGAATAAAGGATTAGAGCAGAAACAATGACATAAAAACAGTCAATCTAGCTGAAGCTGCTGTAACAGTGGCAGACTCATATAAACCTTGCTACAACACAACTTAATTTTCTTCTATAATGACTAATGGTTTTGCATTAGTTCATGAGAACAGATCAGAATGAATTCTGACTAACCCATGCTATCAGCTTCCCCACTTAGCCCTGATATTCCATAGTTACAGGATGTAATACAGAACAATGGTAACACATTCACAGTACATTTCACTGTGCGTGGTCCAGACACAGATTAAGGGAATGACATAATGGATAAAACACTGGCCTTTCACCCCATGGGATTTTGTCCAGTCTACAGTCCTGTCAGATAATGAGTTTGGCAATCTCTGCTTAGTCTTTTTTTAAACACTAATCCTGATCACAGAATTTCTATATAATTCATCATATAATTTAATACACCTGGCAGCCTTACCACCAGTTCATTCTTTTGTTATGTAATAGCCCAAAGTGAAGTCAAGGGTGGTTAATGCTCTGACAGCCAGTTATTATCTCCCATAATAGCTGATTTTGAGGAGATTATTGCAGTCATAAACCATTTTGTAAAAACTGGCAACTGGGAAACCAATGTAACAAAATAAGGTGATATTTGGACATTTTATCACTGATCTTCTAGCAATCCGCAAGGGAGTTTCTAGCATCCAAATAACGCCGCAGAGGAAATTTGAGATTAAACGCACAGTGTCATGGGTCAGGAATCTGAGGACTGACTAAATCCAGAGACTGTACGGGTTTGAGCTATCTTGAGGTAATGCTGCTTTTTTTTATTTGACTATTGTTCTCCACTAATCTTCCATCCCATTTGCTCTGCTTTGTTAGTTTAGTCCTTGTCTTTATCACCATTTCTTTCTTTTCCATTTTGAAGTACTTTACTACTGCTAGTCTTCCTGTTTTAGGGCCTTGCTGCCACTGGAGCAAGAGGCTCTTGTTCTGTTGGGACCATTTCAGCTCAGATGGAGACACTAGATGCAATATTGGACAAGGTAGGACAAGAGGTGCAATATTAAGTTTATCCGATAAAACTGAGGCCACTCACTGAAAGGGGGAAAATGTTGGCTAAGCAGATAACCAATGAGACTCCAGCATAAACTTGAATGTCATTGGCATCTATGTAGATAAAGGTTGAGGTTTTCAAAGCGAAGGGATCCCTGTTTGAAATATTTGAGAATCAGGCCTTCAAATCCCCTCAGAGATTTGAAAAATACAACCCCGGCATTCTAGCTAAAATTTAATAGCATTCAGAAGCCCTCAAAATATTCAATTCTTTTATCAGTAGTGGAACAGTTGAGGGGTCACTGAACTGCAAAAGAATAACTGCAAAGGACACTACCTATAAGGTCCTCCTGTGCTTCCACACTTGTCAAGCAAGTTATCCCCAAGTCTCTCTGCTTCTCTATTTGTGCAGCACATTTATAACATAATAATATAAGTTTAAAAGATATCATTTATATAATTAATGGAAGTTATTGTTCCATAGCGTATAGACCTCATCAGAATAGTGGAGGGGGGAGGCATGTAGGGAAGGGGGAATACCATTGAAACCAGAAAGCTAGATTTAAACCACAGTCACCTCCTCTCCTAGTCAAAAATATTGCCAAAGAATCATAAATGTATGCTACACAAGCTGGTGAAAATGTGACTGGGGAATGAAGGGTCTGCTATGTCTAATGATTTATGAACCATTGAAATCTATACTAGTATGTCTGCACTAAAGCTGGGACCAAGCCTCCCAACCAGTGTAGTCAGACTCATGCTAGCTGAGCTCAAGGTAGTGCATTAAAAATAGCAGTGTGGACACTGCAGCACCAGTGGAGGTTCAGGCTAGCCATTCAATCTGACACGCACCTGATCTCCTGGGTCTGAGCTCAAGTGGCCAGCCCAAGCTTCCACTGATGCTGTAACATCCACACTGCTATTTTTAGTGCACTAGGGTGAGCTCCACTAGTGCCAGTCTGCCAATATGGGCTGGGGGGCTTGCTCCCAGCTGTAGTGTAGGCATATCCCATAAGTCGTGCTGGAGCAGGTCCTACATAGAGAAAAACAACTACAAAAAATCTCTGGTGTGACATGACAAGCATGGCAAGACGGATGTGGTCATCAAGGGTAAAATATTATGAGAATTGTAAGAACAGAATAAGATAGAAACCCTTTTTGTGGAAAAAGGAAAATTATATCTTCAAGAAACTCTAAAATGTCTCTACTCATTTTAATACATTTTTTTAAAAAATGTTTGTACTGTATGATGAACAAAAATCCATTAACAGTTACAACAGAGAGAGTATATAATATCATGTTTGTTGGTACTTGCTAGAGAATAATTCACACTTATTGAGCTACTAACATTGGTGTCTGATGGATGTAAGAGTAATTTCCAGCAGGAAACCTAGCACATCTCTTACTGCCTTGGTGAGCAGTAGCCTTGCCTTTAGCAGACTTGGCAGAGTAGACTGGCAAAGTCCAGCACTGAGATTCAGCCAAAGTATAAGTTTGCAAACACAGAATCTTCACTGATTGGAATGGACATCGCTAATTGGAATGGAGCCACTCTTTGACAAAGCCTGCTAGAAATGTCTACGTACTGTTAGGCATGCCTAAGTGTGGGTAATCAAAATCTTCTCAACCAAGAAGCTCCACTTCTATTTAATAAAATCTCTAGGAAATTATTGCAGTGGAGGATGGAAGAATAAATGTGATTTTAAATATCATTACTGCTTTAAAATATATAGAAATAAAATCTATTATGCTGACAGTCATTCAGTTCTTTACATGCAGTATATATACACCAGGAATTGTTTGAACCCTGAAAGCATTACAGTGATGAAATTAAATAGGCATCATCTTTCTTTATCTTGACATTTCAGCCAACTAGAGGGAATTGCTGCTTAGACTGTCAGGCTACACCAGCCAGCACTAAAATTATTATATTGCCTTTAAGTTTATCTTTGATTAAAAATTAAATGCAAGTCTCCTTTATCATTTTCTGTAGCCTACAGCATCCATGTGTTCTCACAGTTAAATTAAGACAGACTAAATATTTAATACACTGTTCTAATTAGCTACAAACTGTTACCTGATTTCTGTCTGTAAATGAATGTGAAAAGACTCTGGAGGCCTGATGTTAACTTTCACCTACTCTAGTTATATAAGAGAAATTACAGGCCCTAATTAGACTCATCAAACTGCAAAGAAATAGAATTTTCATAACCAGCTTATTAAAAATGTAAGACCCCCTTGGGACAGGTCAAATTGCTTCTATCCTGATCCGCTTATCCTTGTACAACACCATACAGAAGACTCATGTTGTCTGATTTACTCAGCTCATATTTCTCCCAAATTTAATGAGCATTCAAATTATTCCAGCTGCCCCCTTGGCACAAGGAAAAATTGAAAATCCATGGCTGCCAAGTAACGTGTATAACCCAGCTGCTAAACAAAACATGCTTACAGGGACACAGCTGTTGAGGTGCTTATTTACTTTAAAATAACTGAGTTCGTGAATACAGAAAAATATCTAAAGACAGTAAAACAGTGTATAACACTTTGTTTAACTCTTTCATTAGGTCAGGTCACAGAAGGTTACAGTTTACAGTCTGGACGTGAAAGTCTGACTAATTTATTCAAAGTGTCAAAAAAGTCACTTGTCTAATTCTATCCTCAACATTTTCTTTTGCAGAAGTTTAGAGAAATCACAGTATTTCAAATTCACATTTTGAAGGAAAAAGTTGATTGTCAAAATTCAGGTACTTGAAAATATAATACAGAAAAGCAGCTAGTGAGCTTTCTGCCCAGTTCTCTGAACATGTGTGAAGTGCCATTTTTAAGTGTAATCTTCCAGGAAGCAGAAGTCTCCCTGGAGTTACACACACTTTTGAAGAGGCAGATGAACTAGACAGCATATTGCATGTGTGCTTCCTTAACCTATACTAGCTAATGCTGCAGGTTCACGAAATTGAAGGTACTAGATACTACCTGTAAAATCCCATATTACCTCAGATACCAACTCTCTTCTCCAAAACCTTCATGACATACCGACACATAGATTCATTCATAAATTTAAGGCCAGAAGGACTATTATGATTACCTAGTCTGGCCTCTTGCATAACATGAAGTCTATGACTTCTTGGCTGAGTTAGACAAATCTTTTCATTTCACTGAACATGTTCTGACCAGCTCCCTCTCTTGCTCTCTCTCTGGGTTTTAGAGCACTGTGAAATTCTGTATTCATCCAGGTTCAAGGCCCTGTTCTGTCTGATTCAGTGATTTTGAATGAAAAACTCTAAATCACTCAGAGCAGTGACTTGAACCTAAGTCTTCCACACCCCAGGGTGATGCCATAGCTACCAGTGCACATCCCCTGTTCCAATACAGAATGAAAACAAAACTTCAAAACCTCAAGTTGCAGTGAAACAGAATTGTTCTGCAGTCAACTCCAGAACAATCGCAATGCCTTGAAAATTTCATTTGCCACCTCAGGAGCTGGGGAAAGATGTTGTGATTTTAAGTTAGGATCTTTGGGTCCAGGGGCTCCCCAGATATGCCCCTTCCTCAAGAGAAACTTAAAATTTTCAGACTCCTATATCTTATTTTTCACTGAAAGAGGGAAAAAATATGACTATCCTCAGGAAATTTGTATCATTGGATTGCCACTTAGCTCAACTAACTCAACAGTACCAAAAACAAATAAAGATACCAGTATTTCTAAAGTTATTGCTCTGCAAAAGCTTTATCACCATTCTTTGTGAACAGTTCTCAGTGCTCAGTTCTCCTTTCAAAAGTTTAAGTTGTATGGGCAATTTTGAGGAATTTCAGCAGTCCACAATTGTACCCCCAATGTCATCCACCCATCTGTCCAAGTCCAACCTTGGGACAGTTTGGCAGGCAGCACAGTGCCCAGGATACGTGTCCCATGCTGATACGGGAGGGACTTGCTGCCACACTGTAACACCAGAGAGGATGGCACAAGAGTCCTGTACAAGATATATTGGTTCTGTTCTGAGAGAGGATCACTGAACTCATCCCATGCAGCATTAATCATGACAGATAGGGCCAGTGTCAGAATCTGAGAATGGACATATTCACTGTAAGCTGAAGACTCGAAAGGTGGGATTCACAAAGGCATTTAGGTGCCTAACTCCCATTGGTGTCTAAGTACCTTTGTGAATCCCATCCAAACTGAAGAGGTAGGGGAGAACCCCCTCTGAGATATATGGGATGGTTCACATCTCTTAGTGCTGTTGTTTCTGGCTGTTGAAAACATCCTCTGGAGATGAATAAACCAGTTCATATCTCCGCAAGTCCCATATGCTGCAGAGGGATATGCAGAGCACCTTCTTTCTACACTAGGTCCAGACGTAGATACTAGGTGTACCCTTCTCTTTGCTGTCTCCAGCTGGGAAAAGCACTTCTTATTCCTACTCCTCAGCTACCACATGCCCTCCCCTCACATGCCCTCCAGCCCTATTGGGGACTTGGAATGGCCAGGAGAAGGGTAGAGCTGGCAGCTGAGTGTGGCAAGATGGACTCAGGAATCTCCTTCATGTGGTGTGGGATACACTACTGTAACTCTGCATTCTCTGGTTTTTAGAGGCTATATTCATCTTTCCTTAATGCCATAGTCCCTGGGCTATCAAAGGTTTGAGTTCAGCCTCACTGCACACCTCAAAAGGGCACAAGGCAACATTAGGGAACCTTAATTCCACAGTAACCGTGACATAGAAGTAATACGTCCTTCTACTTGATATCCTCCCGTGCATACATCCTAGGATCATGTTGATCTCTTTACCTCAGGATCACAGTGGGAATTCATGTTCAGTTGGTTAGCCACTATGACTCCCAAGTCCTTTTCAGAGTCACTGCTTTCCAGAATACATTCCCGCCTCCTGTGTGACCTACATTCCTTTCATTACCAAGCAATCCAAATTGTGCTGTATAACTAACCTGACATCATTATTTACCCTACCACCTATCTTTGTATTATCTGCAAACTTTACCAACAGTTATTTTGTATTTTATTCCAAATATAATATTAAATTGCCAGTGGACCCTGGTGAAAATACACTGGAAACATTTAGGTTTTGAGGTCTATCAGTTTGCCAGTTTCTAAGTTCCTTTAACATGAGCAACTCTGATTTTTTATAGTGCAAATTTTAATCAGAATGTCATGCAGTTCTAAATCAAATACCTTACACAAGTCTACGTATATTATGTCAGAGACTCCGTTATCAACTAAGATTGTAATCTCAAAAAAACAATACCAAGTTTATTTGTCAAGACCTGTTGTCCATTAAGCCATGTTGACTGGCATTACTTATGCGATCACCCTTTAACTCTTTCCTATCTCCATCCTGAACCAACCATTTGATGATCTTACACAAGGTCAATGCCAGGCTACCTGGCCTATCATTACCTGTTCTATCTCATTTATCCTGTTTAAATACTGGCACAATATTAGTATTTTATCAGTCCTCTTGAATCTTCCTATTATTCTAAGATTTATTAAACATCAGCATCAGTGGTTCAGCTATGCGGAAGGAACAAATTTGGCTATCTGTGCCAAGGCTGATACTTGCAGAAACTGTAAGCAAAATATCTTCAGTCATTAAACATGGGAGAGAGGTTTGGCAAGGTTCATTGTCTTTATGGGAATTACAGGACCTAATCCACGTTCTGTGGTTAATTATCAAAATATGTTCTGTTTGCTCTTCCCTTCATTTGCAATGTAGTTTTGGATTGTCCAAACTACACAGATGTATGTACTGATGACACTGAATGTATCAGAGATGAGTATTCTATAAACACTCTTTAGTCCTAAAACATGTAGCCTAAACAAAGCACTTACTCATCCTTTTAGAAGATGGGAAGAACAAAATCTGAAAAACAAAATGAGGACATTTGAGCATCAACACACTTACATTTACAATGATTAGAAAAATATAAGGGAAAAGAAAAGTGGTGAAAATACAGATCTCCAAAGTTAAAAGAAAAAGTAAGGTATTTTTGCTGAAAGAGCTTTGCCACTCTGATTACTTTGAAATTTCTCTGACAGACATCACTGTACATATTCTTCTTTATGGCACAGTTTCTGAGAGAATAACTGAGTCCATTCAAAAGCATGTTTTCTAACTTTTTCCTGCCCACATGAGTACACCAGTTACAAGGTTTACAATAATGTCAATGAACCAGAACTCTAGGACATTTTAATAGGTAACACTGTTCTTAACATCTAAAAACTCCTGACTCTTCAGGAGTTTTATCACAGATGTCTGGTGCTCATTTCTACCCAGAGGGACCAAGCACAAATAAAATGGAGTTCTTTGTCTTTCACAACCAGAATGACAAAAGCTATGCAGAAAAAAATATTTTCAGAAAGCCACTGTCCCCTTATTCCATGATGATACACATTACAAAATACCAGCAGTAAGTCTGTCAATGATGAGATTTCATGAGCCAACTAATAAAGTAACAGTCAGACTGAATTCATGTCTATGTTCCAGGAAGGATAAGAAACAGTATAATTACCGCCCCCCCCAAAAAAAATTATCTGAGGTTACATAATATATTAACTCAACCACACTGCATGCTGTCAAAGAGAGCAAAACAGAAATGTGGAAAAGAGAGTAGAACAAATTTAATAGGGCGTAAGGAAGTTGAAGAAGACAGAGAAAAGTAGAAAAAAGCAATGGAAAGATAGCAGAAGTGTAAAAAAGTAAAAGCAACAAAGAAAGATAAGATGAGAGGTAATGGCGTGAGAAAGGAGAGAAAACTAGAAATAGAACACTAGGAGAATGAAAAGTAACAAGCATATATGAGAAGTGGAAAGAGATGCTGAGTTGGGGAGAGACACCGGAGGGGAAGAACATTTTTATTATTTAGCTTTTTCCCTTGTAAAATATTTGATCTTTTGCCAGCAAATACTTTGAGGCAGAGCACAGTTTGTGTTATAATTAGGGTCAGGAAAACTAAGATGTGGCCTGAACTTTTGTTAATTCCTCCAAACCCCTATGCTGTAAGTTTTAGGAAAACTCTTATTCTTTTACTATAAGCAAAATACAGTGCTAAAGAAGGTAACTTGAAAATTATCACATCAATAAGATATTATCTTTCATCTGCTTATATAGATTCTAGAATAAGGTGCAATATGCAGAAATATGATAAATGAAATAAATAGCTTTGATTTTAAGGAACTCCCTTCTGAATCATTTGCAAGAAAAAATGAGATAATCTTTTCTTTCTTTGACACTGTCTTCAACTTCAGTTCCGATATTCCTATCATCGGCTAGAAGAACTCAACATCTGCACAGCTATAGTTTAGAGCAAACAGGAACCTTAGCTTCCTCATTCTACCAATGCCTACTCTAATCTACAAACAAACTTGCAGCAAAACTCCTTTGCTTTCCTCTTGTCTTGTTCTTGAAACATGTCCTATTTATTAGCCTTTCCTTTCAATGAATTCGCCTATGCATTTCCTCTCAGCTTTTTCATGTCTTTTTAAGGTATCTTTTAAAATATTTTTTTAAAGTTGCGATAGGTTTTTTGAATTGTATAATTCACCATAATGGCACATGGCCCTTCAATAAAGATTTCTCAGTGATAAGTTGTTTCAGAGGATGTTATTCTACAGAAACACTAAAAGTAGGCAAACAAATACTAAATTAAAATGCAATTCAAGGCATTTCTTTGACCGCAAGCAGCTCACGAAAGTGACTGTACTTTCCTGAGTATCTGGAAAGATTTAGTACATTACACATGTACACTGTCACATGGAGTTCTGCGGGGATCCATCTTGTCTTCCCTTATGTTTAATGTGCATATGGGGCTGCTGGGAGGGTATGTGAAAAGATACGGGCAGCTGTGTTTTCACTATGCTGATAACACTGCTCTCTCTCCCTGACTCTCCTGATCCAGCCAGTATTATTGATCATCTAGCCTAGTGTTTGCAGGAGACTGGGAAAGGGAGAAGAGCTGGCTGCCTGAAGCTCAATCTAGGCCAAAACTGAGTTGATGCTGGTAGACTCAAGGAAACAAGCAGATGATATGGTGAGGCTGATATCTCCCACTTTGTTTTAGTATATTTCTACCATTTGTGTTCACATTTCGGACATTGCACTGGATCCCCAGCTGTTGTTGGATGATCATGTAGCATCAGTGCCCAGGAATTCTTTTTATCTTCTATCCCTGGTTAGAAGATCGAGACCCTTCTTTTAGATGTAGACCCACTACCATGATCCATGCCTTTGTCACTTCATGATTGGATTACTGAAATACAGCTGATATGGGTCAATTCAGAAATTTAAGTTGGTGAAGAATGTAGCAATCTGCCTACAAAGTGATACTTCTTGGTGACAGCACCCAGCCCCGGTGTTCCATGAGATACTCTGGCTAAATATCAGCTTCCATTTTAAATATAAAAAACTAGTTTTTATCTATAAAATCCTAAATGGCTTAGAATGATGCTAATGGAAAGTCTCCTCTCTTTGTGCCATACTGGCATATTTGCCATCCATGGGGACACTTGACTGCCTTCTTCTCATTTTCAAAGATAGGGGGCTGGCAGTGGAGCCTCAATATGCAACTGTAAAATAAATAATAGTCATGAAACACCAACACAGTTACCCATCTCTCCTCAAGAGAAGACCATGGCTATAAAGAGCAGAACGTTGCTATCAGAATGAAGATACATTAACTGAGATCACAGTGTAAGGAAGTTTGTATAGCACCTGCCAACACTATGCTTAGCTCAAACCTATTATTCCTCTACTTCCACGCACCCTAAATTCCTCCAAAATAACAATTATTGTTATATTAAAGTAAATGTCACTTTAAAATGCAGCTGCTCTGATTCTGAAGGCAACCATGTAAAGGTGTAATTATATTTGAAGCAATTTTTCTAAATGATAACAACAAAGGGGAAAAAAGCACTTGAGGGCCTGAACGATTATATAATAATGTATGCCTAGATTCTGTGACAGCACTCTGTCTTTTGCTTTGTACTAAGCAACTGACATAAGTGTGAATTATTAGAGAATAACTCATTTCCTACTGTGTCCTTTTGCTTTATTAACCATTAAATGTAAAGATTTACTCATTCAAATTTTTACCTCCATGTGGCAACTTTCTACCATCGCCAGCTTGTGGGTTACTGGGCAAACTTGAAATCAGAGAAATGACTCTAGATTTTCAGCTGTGGAACAAAACAGTATTTAACCCATTGTCCCCTATTTTAATACACTTGCCTTGTGTCACGAAAAACACCCGTAGACCTATCCTCCTTTCCACAGATCTCATCTTTTTAATCTCCAAAATCTAGGAGCAGGGTATCTATACCTGTTTTTTTTTATCCCATTCAATCTTACCTCTGAACACTCAACAGGACACATCATCCCCAGAGCCATCAATGACCACTGATGACGCATGTCTCTGTTTCTAGTCTTCTTGATCTGTCTGTTCTCTTCACTTACACTTTCTCTGCACTCCTAGGCTTCTGTGACTTGTGCTTTCCTGGTTCTCCTCTTATGTTGCTGACCACTCTCTCAGCATCCCCTCTGGTGATTCCACCCCTATATGTCAGCATTCATCACTCAGCAAACAGTCAATAAGTTTATCCGTGTGCTTAACTGTTGGCTGCATCAGCCCAAAGTGCACTTGGCAACATTTGCATACTGCAAGATGAAGCCCTAAATGGGAAAAATTACTGCAGTATAATATGCCTAATTCTCAATGGGAAATAGCATGGACAAATATTCAGGAACACACTGAATTCTCTACCACCACGCTCTTTTAAGAATATAATTCAAAACAGATATTATACTTCTAAAAAGATATTCTGAACTCCAGAAAGACAACACAAATCAGAACTGTCAAGAGGCAAACACTGCTGGCCATCTAAAGAAAAACAATCGACTATTTTTTTCACATGCATTTTTTTATGTCCAATTTTATTTTAAATCTTCTAGACTGAAGTGTGTAAAAATCTGACAGCTATTCCAGACAATCATCTCCCATCTAGAGCACTGTATCTCCTCTTATTAAAAAATAGCCAGTTTACATAGTACAGCAGAGATCCAAACTATAGTAAGCAGCAGGGCTTTGACTTTTAGCATGGAAACATGTACACACGTAAAATCGAAACTGAATTTTTACTTCAGGTTTGCATATGGGACTTCAGCTATGACTACTGAAATACCCTGAGACAGGAGAATACTTCTGTTTGTCAAGGATAGGAAGGACAGTGAAAAGAACAGAGGCCCTGTTAGGTCTTTTGTTCTATCAAGGTCAATTGCCTTTTTCATTTAACGGTTACAGCTTCTTTTTGATGTTTACATTTTCTTTAGGGGTCTGAGTTCAGAATGTTAAAGGTTTATCTGTATTTTCTCTTTAAGATTAAGGTCCAGCTGTGAAATTTTGCCACAATCTCTTATTGATTTTCACTGAAAAGATTCAAAATGGGTTTGAGCGAATAAAAGTTAAATCGAGTTTGAACCAAAACCGAAAAAACCCCCACCTGCCTCCCCATGCAAACCTACTTTGTAGTTAGCAGGAAAGATGAACAAATTTTCAAGAGCCAAATCAAAACCTCCACTTCAGAAAATAAACCAGGAGTTCTCAAACTGAGGGTTGGGACCCCACAGGGGGTCACAAGGTTATTACATGTGGGGTTACAAGCTGTCAGCCTCCACCCCAAATACCACTTCACCTCCAGCCTTTATAATAATGTTAACTATAAAGAAATGGCTTCAATGTATACGGGTAGGGGGTCATACTCAGAGGCTTGCTGTGTGAAAGGGGTCACTGGTATAGAAGTTTGAGGACCACTGAAATAAACAAATTGCTGAGGCCTATGAAATTGATAAAATTTTGCTTCCCCACCACCCACCAACTCAGTGGGTGGATAAAACTCCAGAACCTCCTGATAATAAGGGGCTTAAATTATGTCTTAACTTACATATGTGCATTTAAAAGCATCCTGCTCTAAAAGATTTAATTGATCTGCCCCCTGTCCAAATAGCACTCCCCACCTTTTTGCATACCTTGGCATAGGTTGGAGGCATAACAGTGTTAAAACTCTAACTTTCATGCTCCTCTCCTCAATCAACACATACCTATTATAAACATCTCAAAGTCCACATTGGCAATCATCCCAAATACTCCAGTGAAAGGATTTTTGTTCAGTTTCATCCATTTGCTGTCAGGTCTATTTTTGGTATTTTTCGGTCATTTTTGTCTTTGGTTGCTGTAGAAACCCCAGGTCCAAGTGGCCACTAATCTAAACCTTAAAGTTATCAATCTTTGAATTGAAATTTTCATATTTTATTAGCACATAGATTGAAAACATCGATTACTCTGTATCAGAAAGAATATATCATTCAATTTATAACAGGACAGAACCTCCAGATATTTCTTATCCAATCAGATTACAAATCAGTTAAATAGAATGGACTTTAAGACATGACTCTAAAAAATGGAAATGTAGTGAGTTTATTTATTCCCTCCGTTTAAAGGAGCCAAGATATGCAAAGCTCCAGGAGACGTAAGCAGCCCCCTGACTCTTGGCCCTTAAACAAGGCAGGAATTAAATTCTAATAATTCCCTTTAATGAACCATGATCTTCGCCATTTTTTTTAAACAAATATGTACAGTATTTTAAGCCTAAAACAGATTTCAGGAGTAAAATGCACATGATGGTCATCGATGGAGACATCTGTACTGCACAGTTTGGACTGCAACAAGCAGTGTGAGATTTAAGCAGGGGAGCAGAACAAGTGCAAACCCATTGCATATGAAAAGAGAATGGATTTAATCATAAAAACAAAACAAATGATCACATAAAATCTTACTTCCATTTATAGTTATGGTAATTTTTCTATGATAGTCCACAGATACAGAGTATATATGTGATGCAGGTAGTCTTTAGAAACTACTGTCTGGTAAGACATTTTGGATCCTTTCTACTATACATATATGACATACCAGGGTGCAATCCAGACCAGTAAGGGGCTATGTCACCCTTGCCCTCCAACCCTGGGTACCTCACAAACTTTGCTGTTGTCACTCCCAGCCTGGGTGCCTCACAAACAGCCAAATAATGTGCACATCACACCCTGAGCATCTGTGTATAGTCACAGTCCTGGGTCCAGCAACTCTGATTCCAGCAGTCTCTTAGCAAACATCAGCCATACTCTGGCTTCCAGTAGCCTTGGTTACTACTTGCAGGGTGACCCCAACACACTCCCAATACCAGATTTTCCCCTAAAAAACGTGTGTTTTGCATTGCCTTCTCCTGGACAGTCCAGGTATATTAGGTTCATTGCTCCTCTAAGGGGATCAACAACAGCCTGGTACCTTAAATGAAGTCACCCAAACAATTCAGAACACTGGATTCATATTAATTCAAGAATAAAATAAATGTATTTAACTATAAAGAGATAGATTGTTTTGAGTGAGTACAAGTATAAGGAAGTCAGAAATGGCTACAAGAGACAAAGATAAAATGCTTTCTAAACTTAAACTAGACTTGGTTCAAAATGAAGTTCTTACCACGTGCTTCCAACAACAGGGCTGACCAACTTTCAGGTCAGGATCTGCTCCCAAAATCCATAGGCTGTTTCTTTTAACGTCTTAGATGGAAAAGAGAGATGGACAGGGAGCGGTAACGTTGGGTGCTTCCATCTCTCAATTTTATAGTTCAGTTACCCTTTGAAATGCATTTTCCTGAGGGTTACTCCTAGTTAAAGTTCATTCAAACAGTAAAGAACGGGACATAGTGTCTGGTGGTGAAAGAGGATGTGTGCTGTTTCTTTGCACCTATGTTTGGTATAATGTAGATTTTTTTTGGTCTCCTGTCTTCCCCCGCTGTCTGGGTGATGACCCAGTTTACACCCTATATGTAAACTGAGATAAACACTTTTTTTTTGTAAAGGACCTACTTGACCACTCCTGCCTAATCAAGGCTATGTGGGTCTGAACATGTGCCACCAGCACCATTCAAGGAGAACTCATGACTTTAGACATAGATGCATAAGTTCACGTGGAAGATAACAAAAGAAAAGTAAAAAGTTTCAAATTTTGTCCGCTCAAGCCTAGAAAAGGAAGCAACTTCCTACTAATTGGTGAGATTATTACACAGATAGCACCCAATAGCATGAAATATGAGTGCTGTGTCCAACTCTTAAAAGCTGACTTGCCTTTGAACTATAGTTCTCCATCACTACCATGTACATCCCTGCATTTCATTGACTTATATTATATAACGGACTAATTGTTATTAATTGCACAGAAAGTATGTGTATGATGTCTATAACCTAGGGATTAAAAATCAACAAATTCACTTTGTATCAAGGTACAAAGGCATTATTTTAAGACAGGTTACTGCTTATGGTGTTTTTCATTGTAACAAATCTGAAACAATTTCTTAGACAACAAGGAAACAACTTACTTTAGGGGTTGACTGGAAAAAGCAACTTTTTAAAAAGGATTATTTGTTTAACTAACAATTTAAAGCTTACACAAGTTTCTAGATAAAGCTCTACTAGGACAGAACTGCCTATCAATGACTGCCAAGAACTACAGCAGGAAACTTCCCCATGTCTTCATCTTCAAAGAGCCAAAGGTATGCAGAACTGAAGTGCAGTAACTGAAAAGTGACTGATCTCTTAAATTTGGTTTGGGAAATTTGCTTTGTCTGCTCTACTCAGCAGTCTTTGTTAGCCACATTCATAATCAGATGAGTGCACTGACCCCTATCTATGTATTTTCACTTATTACGATGACTTCATTTTCATACAGGGTATTTGTATTTCTTAGATTACAGCCATTTACAAAGGTTCTCTCAACTGGAAAAAGACATAAATAATACAACAGGGCAGTAGACCATAAAATCCCAATCTGGACTGTTTGCACCTTTCTATGGCATGAGGAAAAAAAACCAGAAGCAGAAAACAGATATGGAACAACATTATAAGTTTTACAGTAGATGGTCAAAACTATCCAATCAATATCATGACACTTGGTGTGCTCAGGGCTGCTCATGAAATGCAGCATGTTCACTGGGGAGTTTGTGAGTAACAGCTAGACAGCATTAAAAGGAGTTCCTTCATTGAACATTAAATACATGACTGCCTCCTCTTGATTCTTGCCTGCTAGAGTTTTCACAGTTCACTGGTACCAACTCAAATTGAATTGAGGTGATGTGTGGTGATGGACTGTAAATTAGTTAAAGGGGATAACTGGAAAAGTGTCGTCAGGCTGCAGAAGAGAAAACTGCGCTTCGGCCTCCTTAGTGTTTAGATGCAAATTTTAGTAATGGGAAGTACTTACTGTCATGTGAACTCTAACATTGATTGCAAAAATATCAAAATGTGCAGAATATAAAATAATTATTAAAACTGCTTAAAGTCCTAGAGCCCTTTAGGAGTTACACCTGTGTAACCAAGAGAGGCACTGAGTCTCTTACAGTACTAAATATGGAAAAAAACACCTCACTCTAATAATGATTTGCACCGCAACTGGCACCTTCCATCTGAAATCAGGAGTCATCCCAAAGTGAGGAGGGGAAGTAGAACTCTCCAAGTAGCAAGAAAAACAAGGAGATGTGGAGAAGAGTGTACCCCATTATCTCAGAACTTAGGAAAAATGTTGAGTAGTGCTCCCTGTTGCCTGGTTGGGAAAATACTGTGCCTCTTCTATCTACCAGACAAGAGGAGAGATTCAGAGCAGATAGAGTGCCTCACTGCCCATGATTCATATGATTTCACGTTCTGTGTTCTGGGAATGGTTCAGAAGCATGTTTTATGTAAAATATACATTTATTCATTTAGGACTTGCAAAAGGCACTGGATTTGCAAGTCTCTAGACAAAAGATAAATCACATCTGGCAGCGATGCAAATTTCCACCTCCTGCTTTCTCAATGTGCCTCAACTGGGGAATCCCTTTTTAGTACTGAGAGGCTGAAGTAGGGTTGCCAACATTCTAATCGCAGAAAACCGAACACCCTGACCATGCCCCTGTCCCAAGCCCCGCATGCTTGCTGCTTGTGTCAGCACTCTGTGTACTCACCAGGAGTGCTTGTGTCAACACAAAGGGCAATGCAGTATCCCTGTGTGCCGTGGGATTTTCTGAATCTACGTAGTGCTTATTATACATTTACAAATACTATATGCTATGTATTCTGCAATGTGTTTTGAATTCATAAAGATAACTGTATTCTCCATCAATAGAAATTTATTGAGTAGCAAAAACAGTACAGAAAATCAATGTGCAAAACACAGGCAACGAACTGCAAACTTTAAACTAATATTAGTCAAATGAAACTTTTGAAACTGGAAAGGCAGCAAACATTTCTGTCCTTGTCAGTGCGCAAATGCAGTCCACTGTAGTCACAGGTCAGTGAATGTGAATGTGTTTTTCCTTGCTGTCCCATGGCACAGAGTGGTAGGGTTAAGGGTTAAGGATGCAGCCCATGATGCCCCTAGAATGTTGGGAGAGAAGGTTTAGGGATCTGGTAGCTTGGAGTGTTCCAAGAACTGCCAAGGGTGGAGAGTCTGGGATTTTTGAACCAGTAGGTCAACCAAGCTTGGAAGAATTTGTGTTTTCTGCCTGAGAAGACCCATTATGTCCTGGTGAATTTTCCTCTCGTTTTCTGCAGCTTTCTCCCATCTGCTCTTTCCTCCTCCATGCCATTTGCCATGCTGACCCTCCAGTCCCTTTGTTCACAATCCAACACAGCACTGGCTTGCAGGATCTCACTGATCTCCTTGTCTTTCTCCTCCTTGGGGTCAGGCAGTCTGCGGACATGGAGGGACATTCCTCACAGCCACAATGGCAGCTGTTGCTGATAAAAATAGACAGATGTATCATTGGATTTACAGTCACAACAGGAAGGAAAAGTTAAGTTTCAAAACTCCCTTCCCCTTGCTCCCATAAGAACTTTTAATGAGACATCCTTATTGACGCTTCAACTTTGGAGAACCTCTGAACAGAACTGATCTCCAGCCCAGATGTGGTGAGTATGGCCTGCTGCGGGCAGAAGGAGAAAGGAATTTTGGTGGCATAAAACTATAAAATTTCTGTCCCTATTCCATGAATATGAGTCTAGGGCAATGGCATAGAATACTTGCTCTGTTTTCAACAGCCAGAGGTGGTTTCAGTGGACATCTCACTCCTGAGGGCAACAAAGGCTCAGAAATCACAGCTACTACTAGCATTCCAAAGTTTCCTGAGCTGTTTACTACAATGGTGACAGCCGAACTCATCACAGCGTGATATGGGATAGTGTTCTACCATTTAAGAAGGAGTAAGACAGCCATTCCTAGAAACCTTTGGGTGAGGATTGCAGAGTATTTCCATGAAAGTTTCATTGAGATCTCTCAAGATGACACAAGGACATCCCTATGTACATAAACAAAAGGAAAAAATGCATGCACACACTTACACGAGGTGCCTTTCCCTTCATCAGGCTCATCTGTACTCTGCTGGAGGAACTGGCTAGACCATGCTGGAGGCTCGAATAGGTCCTGACTTGTAGCATGGATACAGCCATGTTTCCCCACTTCACACTGTTCACAGCAGGGATCTTTGTCTCAGGCTTTTCCAAGATATCCACAGTGGTCTGTGTGGTGCCGGTGGGGTCTCCTTCAAGTACGACATGCAGTCTGTTGTAAAAGCAAATCTGTGGCTCACTTCCAGATCAACTGTTGCGCTCCCTGGACCTGGGGTATGTCTGGTGCAGTTCCTTTACTTTCAAGTGACACTGCTGCTGATCCCCATCTTACACCTTTGCCTGCATCCCTAACATGATCTTTTTGTAGATATCCATGTTTATACTGCTGGTTTGTAGCTGTGCTTACACATCTTCTTCTCCCCACAAGGCCATGAGATCCAGTACCTCTTGTCTGCTCCAGGCAGCAGCATGTCTAGTGTGGGATGCTGGCATGATGGGTTGAGCAGCTCTCCCATGCTGGGTGCAACTGCCAGGCATGCTCACCAAGCTAGGCATTCAGAAAAATGCATTTCAAAAACACAGAGAGGAGAAAAGGGTAGAATCTGGTCTCCCTGACCCACAGGCAGTGGAGTTTACAATTGTGACCAGAGTGGTCACTGTTAAAAGGAATGGGGCATTGTGGGACAGTTGCTGGATAACTGTTATTGTTGACACCATCACACAGTGTCTACACTTCCATAGTGTCAACCCCAGTAGGTTGACCATGGCTCCATGTCATTTGGGCAGATGGTTTTACTGTGTTTCCGTAACATGGCACTTATTTCAGCCAGAGACTAATTTTTCAGTGTAGACACGTGCACAAACAGTTTGATACAAAGAGACAGAGGTTGACTTAATTTTGTAGTATAGGCCAGGCATGAGAATGCTAACAAAGGTACTGATCGGGGTTGGCAGGGGTCCGCAACCTTTCAGAGGTGGTGTGCCAAGTCTTCATTTATTCACTGTAATTTCAGGTTTCCGTGCCAATAATACATTTTAATGTTTTTAGAAGGCCTCTCTCTCTATGAGTCTATATTATATAACTAAACTATTGCTGTATGTAAAATAAATAAGGTTTTTAAAATGTTTAATAAACTTCATTTAAAACTGAATTCAAATTAAAATGATCTTATCAGTTTAGTGTGATCCTTGCCCTTGCTTTTCCTTGCTGAGTTTTCCAAAGTCTCCAGCCAGGCAGTGGGCTCAGTGAGCTGGTGGCCTAGACTCCAGACTGGGAGTGGGCTGAGCAGAGCCGGCAGCCAGAACCCCAGACTGGCAATAAGAGTTCCACTGAAAATCAGCTCGCATGCTGCCTTTGGTTGCTGACCTCTGGATTATCGCTTATCATGAGGAAATTGTCTATAGTGCAGGTATCTGTCCACTGGGAACTGATCTGATCATCAACTCGTTTCACATAACACATCCAACACAGAGCTCGGAACAGTGACTTAGACACAAGAATATAGTTTAAAAAGTGTAAGTGAGTTAAAATAAAAGAATTAGATAAATCCATGGAGGATGGGCCCATCAATGGTTATTTTCCAAGATGGTCAGGGACACAGTTTGACACTCCAGGTGTGCCTAAACCTTCAACTGCCAGAAGCTGAGACTGGACAGAAAAAGATGGATCACTCAAAATTGCTCTGTTCGGTTCATTCCCTCTGAACTCACTTGGCATAGGCCACTGTCACAGACAGGATACTGGTCCAGACGGACCACTGGTCTGACCCAGCATGCCTAGTCTTATGTTTTTAAGTTTAACAATGTAACTCTGAACACCAGATTAACATAATAAGCAAAAAAGAAAAATCAAGTACAGGGCTAGAAAGTACCAGGAATTGAAACCACCATCTATGAATTCTGTATAAAGCAAGACATATGGCCAACGCCCAAAGCATCACCCTGCTATACTATTAAATTGTACTACTTACTATAAACATATTCTTCAGAGACTATCTACTGTTCAGCAGAGCCACTATGGTGGTTACAAATGTCATTTAGTAAGTCACTAATTTCCCTGCTATTATCAGGCTACTGCAGCTGTTCCTTTCAATCAAGTGGAATATCCTTTCAAGATATTGTTCTGAGCCTGGAAAGCCAATAACTGACTTGATCATTGAGAGAGCCAGACAGCATTTTATTCAAATCTGCATTAAAGGGTGAGCATGGAAACATAAGCAGGCAAATAACCTTTTAACTATTAACTTAACCAGAGTGGGACAAGTCCACTCTGCTTCCAGTAAACCTTTGCATGGACAGATTAACCCTATAACAAACCTGATTCAACGTCCTAATATGTGTTAGAAACCCAATGGCACCAGAGTTTCAGAAGACCTCAGTTCCTAATTAGCCAACTAAATAGGGGCAAGATTTCAAAAGAGCTCAGCATCTAACATGTTGAGCTCTTTGAAAAATTTGACCGTTAGAGTCCAAATCCACCTTAAAACCTAGAGTGGCAGAAAGCCACAAGGTAAGCATGTATAATGGAGGGGTGTTAGGGAAACTGCCTCTAAAGACCGTATCAGTTTTGAGATAGGGTCCAAAATGATTAGCACAATAAATATATTAATTCTGTGATTTTACTTAGCTTCTAAATTAACCAACTTACACCATCAATTTTCAAAGTGCTCTTATTGTAGATATGAGTGATCCCGTTCAATTAAATTAAGTTCTCATTTGAACCTTCTTGCGTCTTGTATGATAAACCAAACAAATGTTGAGGGTTGAGAAGACCTGGAGGATGAAGGGATAATTGCTAGCAGCCAGCTTGCATCTACTAAGAACAAATCACGGCAACTATCTTGATTTCCTTCTTTGACAGGTAACTGGTCTGATGGGTAGGAGGAATGTGGTGGACAGAATATACCTGGACTTTAGCAAGGCTATTGACACAGTCCCACATGACATTCTGATAAGTAAGTTGGAGAAATGGAGGCTCGATGGAACTACCAGTAAGTGGATACATAAGTGGTTCAACAACTGAAAACAACAAGTAACTGTTAATGGAATGGTGTCAGATTGGAAGGAGGTCTCGGGTCGGGTTCCAAAGGGATCTGTTGTGGGTCTGATGTTATCTAACATCTTTATTAATAACCTGGATGTAGGAATGAACAGCACACTGATCAAATGTGCAGATGACACAAAGCTGGGGGCAGGGTTGAAAAGATACTGGAGGATAGAGCTAAAATTCAAAGGGATCCTGATAAACTGGAGAATTGGGCTATGGACAGCAACATGAAATTCAGCAAGAACAAATGCAAGGTGCTACACTTCATGAAGGAAAAACAAATGTGGGGCTGATGTTCTACAGAGCTGGAGGAGATGCAAAAGCATAGGGGGTGGGGCTGTGGGTCCTGCTCCTTTCCGCACTGACCCTCGCCCATCCACAGAGCTGTGTCTGCTTCATGCCTGGAAGGGCAGGGGGCTGGGATTCTGCTCCTTTCCCTGCTGCAGGGGCAGCGGGGAAAGGAGCAGAACGTTGGCAGTTTCTCCAGCTGCTGTACTGCTCCCAGCTCCCCTCAATCCCCACCATGTTCTCCTGAGAGGCAGCTCCGTGGAGGGGCTGCAAGCGGTACGGTGTTTTTCCAGTACACCATACTGGCTATAAATAGCTTGGTGGTATGGAGTACCAGACTGGACTGGCTTACTTGCACATCTGGTTTAGACACAACATATCCTGCATCATGGCAGGGGATTAAAGTAGATGACCCTTGCGGTCCCTTCTAATCCAATGATTCTATGATTTCATGTCCAGTTTAGGATCCTCCCTGTGTTCCTAAGGTATGCTGGCACACAGAAGAATGATGCACTGGTTTCTTTCAGTAATAAAGGGATGATAATAATAATTACTCTTCTGTTTACCTCCAAAGGACGGGACAAGAATAAATCAGTTAATGATTGGAAAGGGATCTGAAGGTGTATTATGACAACTAATAGTAGTATTTGAATGTTGATATAAATAATTAAAAAGAAACCATCATGAGATGTGTCAACTTTTGAACCTGATCTAACTCACAGGATTCTAGATTATAGGATTTATTTTTATGACATTTCTTGATGCTAGAAACTGTCAGCTGCTGCTCTATTTGTCAGTATAAATTTTAGCAATGCTAATAATGAGAGCTACCTATACCTGTAATAGGGTCAGCTGCCTCCCATGTGTCCATGTATGACTTAAGGTAACTTGCAGTACCCTTCCTCTGTTTCCCCCTCTTCAAAGTCCCTTAGGAATGGCATGGTCCACAGTATTTCAAACAAATGAATGTCTTCTGAGTGAAGCCTAGTTTATTTAATCTAGCACACAGTCTCTCCCTCTTTAACCTCATAACGCTTCACTCATGTACCCATATATCTACGAAAGTTTGCTCATGTAAGACAGTGGTCCTCAAACTTTTTTGGTTAAAGACCTCCCTCCCTGCCTTGAGAGCCACAATTGGGAGGAGTGTGCAGGGCAGCGGTTGGGGCCAGCACCAGTACTGCAGCTTGGGCCATGGTCAGGAGCACGCCCACAGTGAAGTGGGGGCTGTGGCCAGGAGCGGACCCGCAGTTGTGGCCAGGAGCTGGGGATGAAGGCTAACACTGGAACTACAGCTAGGGCTGCAGATGGAGCCGCAGCCTAGAGCAGGACCTGACCTGCAGCTGTGGGCAGGGATGGAGTGGAGCTGGAGGCAGAATGTGGCTGGCTGGTGCTCCTTCCCTACCCCCCATGGAAGTTGGCCCAGGCCCTGCTCTGCCCCCGAAACATTCTTTTGTGCCCCCTCAGGGGGGCAAGCCACACAATTTGGGGACCACTGATGTAAGACAAGATTATTTTCTCAGTTACTCAAATCTAGAATATCCCTATTAACTATCAGTAGTTTTCTGGATTTGCACTCGTGTTAACTGAGGGTAGCACCTGTCCTGTAAGGAAGAACTTTTTTTGGTATTTTTGTAAAGTTAATATTTTTTGGAGGCTACTTCATCTTTTCCTCAGAGTTCCCCCCGTCATGTTTTATGCTGATTTTTAGGAATTCTCTGCAAACGAAGTACTTTTTCTTCTCTTCATGAATACCTGAAAGCAAGAGGCATGATCTGCTGTTGTTTTTAGTTCCTCACTTTTCTACGGCTTGTCATGCTTTTGTTTGTGTATTTTCAAAGTCTAAAGGAACTATACATATAAAAATGAATATTGGAGCATTCTAATCAAAATCCTCAACATTTCTCTATATTTTTAAATCAACTTTTTTTTGCTAACAGACCTACCGACAAAGTGAATGAAAAATTTATGAAACCAGACATCTTGTGCTGCATTCTATTTCCTTTTGTCTTATAGTCAGTTCCCTTAAAAATCTTCAAAGGAAAATGGAATGGAATTGCGATTCATCCTTACAACAAAAAGCCCTGTATGTGAAAATGTAACCTCTCCCCTCAGAGACTTTAGTTTGAATGAACTATCCCAAATAATTTAGGTAGTCCCTGCACTGCTGCATCTGTTGAGTTTCAGATACCAAAGAAACATTTAGCTTATATTTATATTTATCCTTATCTCCTGTCACACTGGAATTAACAAGTAGATCAGCTTCCATTTACAGTTAATGAGAGGTCAAATACACCATGATATATTGTATATTGTAATTGCTTCTAAACTAGGCAATCAAATGGAATATGATAATGTCAAAACAGATCGTACAATACAAGTTGTGCAAATATGGTATATTAGAATATACTGTAATACTTAATATTAAGTAAATTATTGTTTAATTCACAAATTTAACAAAATGACCTGTGGAAAACAAATGAGTGAGAGAACAATAATTTAAGTCCAAATTTACTCTTGTCTATTTGCTAACAAACATACTGAATGAGAATATAAAGCTATCAGGCTCTGCAACAGAATCAGCTGCAACAACTTTAAGGAACTTAAAATATCTTTCCTTCTTGCTTTTCCCCCTCCAGCACTATTTTTGGTATCCATTAAAATGGGTGATTTGAATGCACTGAAGAAGTTCATATATGCTGAGAAGCAACTGCCCACAAATCTCTCCCCAGCTTTGGAATGCATGAAAAATGAGTAACGTCTGTGCCTTTCCTGCTCTTGAAATGAGAGGTGAATAAGGCAAAAAAAAGTAAGGTCACTTACAAAAAAGAGCAGAAAGAGTTCCTATTTTAATGCCAAACAATTTATATTAAAAGAGGTATTCAAGACAATGGCTCAGAGGCACTTCTTGTGCTGACATACTGGGCCTTTAAGTGGTATGTTGCATGGCTGTTATTCATCTGTTAAAGTTGCCTTTGGCAAACCTTCGCTATTTGCTTTGTGAATTTTTTGCTATTGGACTGGAAAATTTTGTGAAATTTTACACAAACACATCACAAAAAAGTGTTTTTCAAATGTTGTTAAACCGTTCAAATCTGCCAAATTGTCTATATATACTGGCTTTTAAAATCTAATTTTAAATTAACATATGAAGATATATAAGGTCAGATCTTGACGTGCAGCTGATCGTCACAGAAGCAGGTCAGAGTGTGTGCACAAAGGTGGCTTTAATTGCTGCTGCATCTCCAGGCAGGACTAGTCCCTCAGTGCCAAGTTAGAGTGATCTAAGACAGTGGTCTTCAAAGTGGGGTGCGCAGGACTCCTCACGGGCGTGAGCAGGACTTTCCACGGGGGTGCGCAGTGCCCATGCATCACCGCAGAATCGGCCCCAGGGCACCTCCAAAATCGGAAGTATTCTATTTATGTCTGTTGAAGTGCCGCCGAAAGCGGAAGCTTTCTATTTGATAGCATTTTGGCGGACATACCCCAGGGCCGCGAGGTGGGGAGAGAAAATGGAAAGGGGCTGCAGGGAGAAAATTTTGTGGCACGCTGGTCTAAGGAATGCCATAATTTACACCAATTGAAAATGACACAAGTGTCTAAAACTTCAGCCAAGGATGGTATGACACAGAATTGTCCTGTCCACAACCCCTCTACTCTCGCTAGAGGCTCTTTTCTCTGTTACATCAGAAGGAAGTGAGAGCCGCTATTCTAGCTCTATGTCACCAGAGGACACTGAGATAATTTCCCGAGGCAAATTAAGCCAGCTATAGGGACAGATTCTGCTAACAGTGTGATGCAAAGCAACTTCACGACAGCAGAGAACACATTCTTTAGGAGTTATGTATGCTTTACGTGTTCAAAGTGCTTCACAAATAGTAACTAATTAATCCTCTAATGAGTCCCTTGAGATAAGTAAATAGTTTCTCCATTTTACAGATCAGAAAACGGACATTAAGGGCTTGATTCTACATCGTGCATGAACGAAGCTTGGGAGCAGCAGTGAGGGGCTGAGAAGCTGACAATAGCTCCCTGATTCTCAGCTGCTGGTGTAGCATCCGTTAAAGCTTCTGAGGGTGCAGCTTTAACTGATAACACTGACAGGAAGTCCCACACTAGTTAAGAATGAGATACAGAGGAGCCATGCTATGCCATACACTCTTCACAACACACTGTCTTCTTCTGACATGTCCTTCCCTATTCCCAACACATCCCCAGCGCCAGGAGCGGGGGGGTTCCACTGGGGAATTTTATGCTGGTGAAGTCTGCAGCACAAATCTTTGGTCACTTGGTGCACTGTAGAGCCTCACTGCAGGAGCACCTCCTTGTCGGTACTCCACACTTTAGGCCTCTTGTAAGAATCCCTAATCCAAGACAGGACCACAGAGTTTACTCTCCTCCTTGTCTCTGGCCAACTCCCTTTCCTCTAGGGAGTGGTTGCAGACCTCCACCTTGCAGCCTCCTTCCAGCTCTCACTTCCTGGCTTTATTATCCTAGCCCATGTCTTCCCCATGCTAGGCTTCATCTTCCATTAGTTCTTATCAATCCCTGGTGTCCCTCCAGGTGCAACATATAAAGTTAATTGGCTCTTTCCGACCTACATTAGCCCACTAAGGGCTTGTGTGGAATGGACACCCCATCACAGGCTGACAGAAAAAAAAATATTCAATTAACAAATTTGAGGTGGGTATTCTTGAAAGACAAACAAACACAGAACCTGAGCATGCCATTTTTACAATGACTTCAAAGGGGGAAAGATCAGACCATTTACATCCACTGTCCAAAGTCCCTGGAAGAACTAGGTTGGAACTCAGACTGTCTGGTTCACACAGACACAAATTCTTCTCTCCACAATTTCATTTCTGGGGCTGCTCACCTCATGTGGAAAACTTTTTGCCTAATTTTAGTATTCAGTAAATGAATTGACACAGAGTAGAAGATTTGAAACAGGTTCACATTACTATTTTTCTACGTAAAAAAAATGTTTAATACATCATTTTTAAGCGAGCCTTTCAAGCACAGACTTACTGTCTCAGAGTATCCAAATTACAATCACAATATGCTCTGCTGATGATAAAGCTACCCTCACATGTCTTCTTTCCCCCTCTTTTTTTTTATTTTCTTCCTCATGCCCACACTTTTACCTATAGGGCCCTTGTCAAAATATAGTAATCCAAAGTAATCACTCCAAATACTGCTGTATATATCTATTTGAAGGATGTCAGGGTTAGGAGTCTTACTTTATGTTACTTCGCTAGCCTACATCCCTTATTAAAAAAAAGTCTTGGAAACACAGTGGTAGCAGAGGGTCTTGTAGGCCATAATCTAGCTTTATTCTCAATTAATAGGGGGAAAAAAGCAACAGACATGTGGAGCTGTCCATTTATTTATTTATTTTAATTCCTACAATCTCAGAGGCTCCCGCATTCACATGTTTCATTTTACTCTTTGCTCCCAAGATTTCTTTTTCACCCACCTTCATTTCTCTTTCTGTCTTGTATCATCAGGTCTTTCTTTTCTCTTTTGTCTTTCTAGCTCCAATTTGTCTTCTCTTCTTCTCTAGCTCCTTCCCTTTTTCAAGTTTCAGTTTTACTCTTCCTATCTCTTAACACTTCTCTTCCATTCAAATTTTGCCAGTACTGACAAGCCAGGCATGCTTAATTTAGTGCACTTATTTCATAATAATACATCCAAATAATTTTTCAATACCTCTCTTCCTATTACAATGTGGTAGACTGGAATAAAGGCTATATCAAATAAAGACAACTTCCTGAAGGATTTGTGAGCACTCAAACACATGAATGTTGTTTAATTTGCAAATGATGGGGGTTTTATATAAGATATCTTACCAAGGGAGATAAACTGTTGCCAATGAATACATTATTCCATGATTATAAGAGTAATTCTGCAGTATGCTGTGGCAACTCTTGCACACTCATATATTTTACCTGAGACAAACAAGTATATTTGCCAAACAGTTCCATAATCCTGGTACACAAACTGCAAAGGGTTTTGTTTTTTCCATTCAATTTAATGTGTAAGTTACAAGAACGTTACGATTCCTAATACTGTATGACAGACTAAGGCCAGATTTTTAAAAGTATTAAAGTGCCTACAATCGTGACAGGTTTAAGATTAGCAGCAGTGTTAGTCTGTATCCGTAAATAAGACGAGGAAGACTTTGTAGCACCTTAGACCTCGTCTTATTTAAAGTGCGTAAAGGTGCTGAAAGGCACCAAGTGGGATTTTCAAAAACGCCTAGGTATTTAATTCACAGTGATTTCAGACCACTACCTACAGTCTATCAGCACCTTTAGGAGCCTAAAGACCTTTACAAATTCAGCCCTGACTCCACAGACAATTCTAGATTCTATTGTCAAATTTCACATCATTCGATTAGTGGCTTAACCAAACAAAAACTGGAGAGTAAAACATCAATGACGCGAATTAAATAGAAAATAGAAGAAAGTGTTATAATTCGTGTTGCCTCAAGATTTTTGTACATTTTGGAACATTATTTATGGGCTTGATTCTTCACTCTTCACTCGGGCAGAGCTCTCACTATGTGACTTCAATGCCATCTTCAGGACACTTATCATATACCAACAGTACTAGATAATGTTGGCAGCCATCTTTAAAGTCTACACATTACAGAATCCTCCTGCTCCTGATCAGTAAATTCTTCAGCATGCTGAGGTCTACCAACTAATTCCCACTACTGTGAGCATCTTGAATTCCGAAAGATAAAAAAAGACATATACAATGGGAAAAGTTTAAGCCCTTCCAAAAGCAGGCAACTCTTAAGGACTCTTGTAGATAAAATTAATAAAATAATACTGATATTGGAGGTCTGATACGATTTCTCATATTGTGGTCACATTTTTATTAAAAGCTACTGTGCTATTCTTGAAGGCTCTGGTGAGTAAGTTGTCTACATGATCTCCACTTCCTTTTGTTGTTTTGTTTTTAATCACTGCAGCTACCTTAAACATAAGAGTAATGCCTGTATCTCAGAGATGATGCAATGGGCATGTACGAGGAGTCGAGTGACTAACAATGAAAATGGGCTTTGGTTCATAAACTACTGATGCACAAAGAATTCCTCAAAACTCGCACACATATGGTACTTCCATAAAGAAATACTAGCACACTGACTAAAGTGGTTTGTCTTCTGGAAATTCTGCTGGCCTCCCTGGAAGATCCTGTAAGCCTATTGCGAGAAACATGGCAGGCAAACGCATATGCACGAGTTAAAATATCCTATATATACAAAATACTTACCTGAGATATTAGGAAAAGGAAGGGGAAACACCCCTGTAACATGAATTAATTCAACAGTGATTTCTATAGGGATAATCATCTGATTCTAAAAACAGGAGGAGAAAACTGACCTATGTTGTACATTTGCCTCAACAGATGTATTTGTGGAGGAATTGCCTTGGCTCCAACGATTCTTGAGTTTCTGTCTCATGGGAACTATTATCCATTCAAAGGCCAAGAGAAAGGAGAACAGATTAATTTATAGCTCAACATGTTCTTTTGATTTTCAGAGCAGTTTGGTTTTTGTTTACTTTAATTTCTCACTTTAGCATACATCATTCAGTCATGATTGTCAAGATCTGTAAACCAAAGCCTAACAAAACCTATTTAAAATAAATTAGTCTGTGTCTTGGAAAAATGTTAAGAACTCAAGAGAGCCTTGCTCTGGACAACATGTAAGCATGCAAACAGACACAAGCGCACTATGCATCTTATGCCAATTTTTAAAGCTTATGTCTTCAGGTTTGCATGTGCAGAACACAAGAGACTATCCAGAGCTCTAAAACTATTGCACTTAACACAGAAGGACGAAAAATAGTGGGTCGACATGACTGCATTCTAGATGGACTTCCACCATCTCAACAGTGTATATTATGCTCCTAACCTTGGTGATACCTTGACATATACCTAGAGTTTTCAATGACTGAAAGCATTCATAAGAATATAAGAATGGCTACACTATGTTAGACCAATGATCCTTCTAGCTTAGTATGCTCTTCTTCAATAGTACCCAGTGCTAGATAATTCAGAAAGAAAGAACAGAACAGGGTGATTTACTGAGTGATTCAGCCCTGGTCATCCAGTCCCAGTTTATGGCAGTCAGAGGTTCACAACATCCTTTGGCAAGGAGTTCCACAGGATGACTGTATGCTGTGTGAAGAAGTACTTCCTTACAGTTCTTTCAAACTTGCTGCCCACTAGTGTCACTGGATGACCCCGGGTTCTTGAATTATGTTAAGGTGTAAATTATAGTTTCTTATTCACTTTCTCCACATCATTCATATCCTTTTATAGACATCTATCATTTTTGGTGCCCTTCTCTGTATTTCTTTCAATTCTAATATATCTTTTTTTAAGAGATGGAGCAATCAGAGCTGCACATAGTTTCAAGGTGTGGGTGTGCCATGGACTTATATAGAGGCATTATATTTCTGTTTTATCACTTATCCCTTTCCTAATGGCTCCTAACATTCACTTACCCTTTTTGAGAGCCGCTGCAAATTGAGCAAATTTCAGAGAAGTATCCACAATGACTCCAAGATCGCTAATACATTAATGAAACATGATTTCCCGTTACAAAAGGTGCATTGACTTTTCTCCAACAAATCATATTTACCTATGTGTAATCTGTTCTTTACCACAGTGTCAACCAATCTGCCTAATATTGAAGTTTGCGTTAGTAGTCTGTAATTGTCAGGATCACCTCTGGAGCCTCTTAAAAACTGGCTTTAAATTAACTATTGTGACAAAGGTCTGTCCTTATCTCCGTAAGTCCTGTATTTCCTGGTGGATTCCACCAGTCTCAGAGGCTCACAGTGATCCTCCACAGAGCCCTTCTCTTTCTAGAGGCAAGGGTAACAACCGACTGAGCCATTTTCATCATAAGCCAGAGAGGGAGGTGAGGAGAAGCTACCCTCCCATGCACAGTCTCTGTTGTCTCCCAGTCTCAGTGATTAATCTGGGTGGGGGAGTGAAAGAGGGAGCCAGGGCCCGCCCTCTACTCTGAGCTCCAGCCCAGGGACCCTAATAGTATCAACTATGGGAGCTGACTTTTTAGAAACAGGATGTGTACAGTTCCCTGGGCCACTTCACCACAGCAGCCGTCACTTCCTCAATATACAATTCACCCTTACCTCAGGGCCTCCTTCCTTGTGCCTGATATGGTTTGTACTGCTCACTCTCCCCAAAAGCACGGCTTCCTCCTACAGCTCCTGACACGCACTCCCACCTGACTAACTGGGAGATTTTTAACTAGTTTCAGACGGTCCCTGATTGGCTTCAGGTGTCCCAATCAACCTAGCTGTCCTCCCTGCATTCTGGAAAGATCTTAATTGGCCCCAGGTGTCTTAATTGACTTGGAGCAGCTGCCATTTGCTTGTCCTGGTAACGGATTTATTTAGCCCGTGGCTAATATATGTCTCCCACTACTTTGCTATAGCCATCTGGCCTTGCCCCATCACACTATCCAGTCATCTGGTATAGAGACCAATTTATGCAATAGGTTACATAACACAGAGTATTTCTTCAATTTCATGTCTGAGTTCCTTCAGAACTCTTGGGTGAGTACCATCTGGCCTGGTGACTTCTTATAGTTTAATTTATCAATTTTTATCAATTTGTTTCTAAACCTCCTCTAACACCTCAATCTGGGACACTTCCTCAGATTTTTCACCTAAAAAGAATGGCTTATGTGTGGGAATCTCCGTCACATCCTCAGACGTGAAGACCGATGCAAAGGATTCATTTAGCTTCTCTGCAATGGCCTTGTTTTCCTTGAGTGCTGTTTTACCACCTTGATCGTCTGTCTCCCTTAGTCCCTCCAATTCAGCCACTGCGATCGCAAGAGCCTGTACTCAGTGTCTGATAGCCAGGAGCTGCTTGCCCGAAATGCACACAATATGCTACCTTTCCACAAGGAAGATAATCACACATGATGCATTCACTGCAATCAGTTGAGCTGTTCTGGGCCAGATCCCACACTGCTGCTTTCCTGAGCTTTAAGCTAATTATAAACCTCCAAATTCTGGCCCATCCGGGGCCTTCTCAAACCACTGTGCAGCTTAGAGCTGCTCTAGGATTCACTGCCTTGTAACAGCCGTTTGGGGGACGCTAAACTGGAGCACACTATACTCCAGGTATACCTCCACTTACCCCTTCCCCATCTCACCCCCAACACATTTTTTACGTTGGAAGCTACAAGGATAGGCTGGCATATAGCAAATACATAAACTTCGGCTATGTGCTAAACAGAGAAACCTCTCTATGACAGAACGATTCTGCAGAGGCTTGTTTTCACCTCCTTTTAAACTCATTTCTACCACCAGAGAAGCAAAAATGGGCTGTAGCATGGAGCTCTGTTTGCAATGCTCTGTTCTCCAGACTGTATAAATTTGATCTTGCACATATTTAAAGGCTCTTTTTGTTACTGCCTTTTAATATTTCACTTGCATTAAAATGCTTTAAAACCAAACAGAAACCACCTTCTCCCCTACCAACCATGACAAAATACATAAAACAAAAACAGGAAGAAATTATGTACTAAAACAGGGAAAATTATAAAACAATATAAATCAAACCTAACAAACACATTTATAATAGAAGAATCTTATCTATGCCTGGTCCACTAACACCTAATCAGTCAGATAATAAATATTTTATTTTTGGAGCCAAAGCCCCAAATTTAATTTATATTTCACAGTCCCAGCAAATATATAAAAGCTGTCCAAAGGCTGCCTAGGTTTTCATCATACAGCAGGAACTGAACAAGAGAGAGAAGAAAGATAGTGTTTGCACCTTGATAGAAGGCAGAGAAGCAAAAGATTAGTTTTTAGCAGTTTTAGAGGAGTCATGTGACAGAGGTTCATTCGTGGTTCACTACTCCGTGTCAGTGGCTCTTGTCAGGCCTGACATACTCACTGCACCTAACACATGGTTGTCATAATCTGTATCTAAAAGATGGAATGTAAGATATTACCCAAAACCTAGTAACTCACTGATCAATAATATTCCTGAATGATGTATGCACAGCATGTGTACAAGTTTTGAATATGTACTTGAATTATATTCTTAAATATGTTTGGCAAGTAATGCATCAGCACAGTTTGTTTTAGACAAAGGAATATGGCTTTACCTGTTCACATTTAAGCAGCAAACAGGGCCATTAAGCTAACATATGGAGAAGGAGACAGCATGGCATCTATGTCCCAGCAGGAGAGAGAAGGTTGGTCTGGGTTTTACTTTTCAAAGAACGCCCAGCAAAAGTTTACTGGTCTATAAAGACATGGGCTGAACCGCACACAATATGCAATTGAATCAGCTGATTGTGTACAATATTACTGTCTTATAAAAATATATAGAGTGAGGTCTTTTATGAAAGCCTTTCACACACAGGTGATTAGTATCATTGTGAGCTGTATGTATTAACACTACATAAATAATTATGCATACTCATTAAAATTAGACTTTCCAGTTTGTGACCAAATAAAGGGAGAAAAAGACTTTTCCCCAGACAGGACCTGTCTCCTATGAACTTAAGCAAGGTGTGACCAGAAACAATGGACAATAATTTAACCAGAAATCAGCAGGGGGATGGGAAGACCATAGGAAGGGGGAAACAGCATGAGGTCATCCTGCCTCTTCAAACAAGTATATTGAACTTTGGAAGACATAAGCAAGGATAAAAGCCATCTCTGGCATCCATCACTAGACAGGCACAAGGGAACTGAGCTCTTGCATGACAAAAAGATACATCCTTCAGCCAAGGACTTCAATTTCAATTGTATTTCAATTTAACAGCAATTTGGTCTCAGCATTATTAAAATTATCTTCTCTTCTGCTACTAATTTTCTTGCCAATTACTAAGGATGGTACATTTAAACAACTGGTTGTTTGAGAACTGTCACAGGAAATTTACCATAGTACAAAGGAGATCACAAAAGAAGAAGAAAAATGTATTTTAAAATGCAGAGTGCTGGTCAGCGTGCAACTATGTACAGACAAACTTCTCCATGATGTATCTGATAACAAATTACAGTATCCAGATTGTATGCACAGCCCACACGCTCAATACTGTACATTTAAAAGGCACTTCTGACATTTTTTTATGTGTGTCTTTGCTCCTAATTGCATACTGAAACCATGATCCTATGAAGACAAGTGAAGTGGTATTTGAATTATCAACCATTTTAAGTACATTCCTTAGAGTCATGATGGCGGTATTGTTGATCAATATTTCCATTATATTTTTTTAATTAAAAAAACCTTTTTACACCCATCAGTTTACATTTGAATTTGTTTAGCATAAGAACCAGCATAAGCATATTTCTCTGCTCTTTTTCTCATGGTGTAAGCATCTAACATCAATAGTTACCACGTGCAAAATTGGTTTGTAAAATCCATATAAATTGGTATATAGAGTAGTTCCATGTTATGTTCAGCATACCTTTTAGCATATGTCTTCACTGCAGAGTTAGCCCTGGTGAGTCTGCGCACTCTAAGTTAGCCTACCCTGGGTGTGAATATCTCCACGGCAAAGCCCTATCCACATTACTGTGTCCTCATTGTGTCTGCACTCACTCTTGTGGGTCTAGGGACATATCACATGGTTCTTTGTGCTGAGAAGCTCTATGGTTATCTCCCAGTCAACTGTGGCAGAATTTGTATGAGCTTCAGCAGGAACTGTGGAAAGGCATCAGGGGACTATCAGACTCAAGTCCTCACTGCAAAGTGAGTGGGTTCCAGACTAAGTTAAAGCAAAGCTGAAGCTCTAGTCCAGAGGTTCTCAAACTGTGGTTCGCAGACCACTGGTGGTTCATGAGCTCCATTCAAGTGGTCCGCAGGCAGTTCCCTCTAAGGTGTGTACCTGGGCAGCCGCACACAAGGGAATGAAGGGCCACTCATCTAATTAGTGGAGCCATTCATTAGGTACCTGGACCTTGGAGAAGGTGCACATGTAAGGTGAGGTAGTGGCCGGGGGGGGGGGGAAAAGGGGTAGGTCAGAGGGAGCAGTGAAGTGAAACGAGGGGGTGGGGGTGCCAGGGAGAGACGGTCCTCCTTCCCAGCCCCAGCTCGGGGGCTGCCGCAGCAGGAGAGAGAGGGAGAGACCCCACTCCTTCCCAGCCCCAGCTCGGGGGCTGCAGCAGTGGGAGAGAGGGAGGGCACACCCATCGCATTAGAAAGATAAAATATATGAGTTGTGTGCTTTTATTTGTAGAACAAAAAAACTTTAATAATTAAGTTGGTTTTATACAGCACCTTTATTCAAAGCACTTTACAATTGTTAGGCAGCGGTACAAAAAACATTTGGAAAGATCATTAAGTGATCTGCTGAGACCCTCAGCAATTTTCAAGTGGTCCGCAAAAAAAAAAGTTTGAAAACCACTGCTGTAGCCTATACCCTTGCCAAGCAAGCCAGGTACAAACCTGGGTAAAAGATTTGTGTGTATGGATGATAGGAAGGGTTTGGGCTCAAGCCAGGGTAACAATGTTGGTTAACTCTACAGTGAAGACATATCCTTAGGGCTTGTCTACATTATGCTGCACTCGAGACTAGAGGGGTATGAACTGCAGAGTGCGTGGAAGTGTTGAACGCTATCTGTCCTGTGTCAATGCTGCTGGTGTGAACTAAATGGCATCTACTTTGTACTAACATAGACCTATTTGAAAGCCCTGTCTGCTGTTAACACTACCGTAATCCACACTGTGGCACAGCGCAGACATAGGCTTAGATTCAAACCCTTCAGCATTCAGAGGGTTAACAGGGGTGGGATTGCACTGCTCAGTGATCTCAATTTAGTCTAAAAGGAGCAACTTCTCAATCTTTAAATACTTTTTTCTTCTGTTGTTCTGTGAATGTTGTAATATATTTTTAATAAATTTATTAAATCAACTTAGTGTACAGAGCAGTTTTCATTTCAAATAGTGTTTTCACAGGGGAAAAAAAGCAATTAAGCAGGATTCATCCCATGCAGGTGCATAATTTGTGGTAAAATGGTTCATGAATGGACCACAAATGAAAGACAATTCAAGTTTTAATACTCTATGCCAAATAAGGAATGTATTTGCTCTTTTCTGATACACGTGCTAACATGCATATGTTTAGAATTATGACCTCACATCTAACAGTGAGACTTTCATTCCGCACTTTTAACCATTTTAGTAATCCTTGGGGAGAATCTTTTTATGCTTTGTCCTTTCAGAGATGCGGATATTTGTGAAATGCTACACTTTGGCTGATCCTGGCCATGCACAAAGTTATATGCTCTGAAATGACATTTAGTCAAAACTGAGCACATTTAAGCCCTCTGCATTTAGTGGTAAATGGATCTTTTTACAGTTCTAGGAACCCTAAATGGGCAAAAATTATATGACGAATGACCAGAAAGGAAAGACCCATAATTATGTCATTCTTGCTCTTTGCTCAGGGTGACTGACTGAAAGTAATATTTATAAAGGAGAGTTTTTAGCATATGACCAATTTTCTAAAAGCTTATTTATTTGATTGATTGATTGATTGATTGATTGAAGGAAAAAACAATATGAACAAAGTCCAGCATCCAACCCAAGTGGCTAAGCATGGTGTTGGGGAGATTCAAGGAAACCGGGGGAAGGAATCCTGCTACCAGGTCCTACAATGGCTGTAGAATTGCTCCTTGTCTGGTACTGCATCCTTAAGGAAACAGTTTTAGCCCTCATATGTCTCCTACTCAAGCAGGGTAGGGAGGATCTATATAGCCCCCCGGCCCATGAAAAGCAGGCAGGGAACCACCATGGAACTGTACTCCGTACATTGTAAGGAGCACACTCCATCATTTTGTCCCTCCCCAAATTCTGGCATCTCTGAGCAGTGCAATTGCATTGGGTTCACCACCATGGTAGCGGTGACAGGATTTATCCCCAAGGGCCCATTCTTTAGCCAGTACTTTGTGCTGTACAGAACACAATCACTTAACTTCAGTGAGTGCTTTAAATGCACAAGGACTGGACCTTAAATTACCGTGTTTTAGTATTTTACCCCATCTCTGTGAAGGAGCTCTAGCAAAATGGTTCTCAACTTTTTCCACACTAGAACCCCATCATTTTTATCCTGAGATCAGTTGGAAGTCTAACAAGAGCAAACCATATTTAGATGTATTAGCGTAACATTTCAGCAGAAAACAATTTCATTACTAACCTGAAGCCGCACTAATTATGTATAATATAACAGAGACCAACAAAAAGACTTACCCTAGATTCCAGCCATAGTTTCCAAAAAGTAGATATATACTCTAACTTTAAAAATAATATACTCACTATACTTACTACAGTTAAGTTGAACAAGACTGTCATGTTACTAAACAGAATGGGAAACTGGCTTTTCCAGAACTTTTAAATATGCTACACTTTCTTTTTTCCCAGTAAGACTGAATATGTAGTCATTGCTGGAAGAGAAAGCATCAGTGCTTTCAAACTCATAAGGTTAACTGAAAATATATTTCTATACAGAATCCCTTGTGGGTTCTATTTTTTTTTCAGAAGAACACTGTACAACAGCCCAATCCAATAGCTGAATGTGAAACTTTCTTAAGTAAACTTGGGAAGTGCATCAACCTTCTCAGTTGATAAATACCACTTTCAAAAGTATTGTCCACCATACTTAATAATACAATGTGCTGCATCTAAGCTAAAGGGCATAAATTATACCTAATAAGTACTCTGAACTAAATATTGTACTAGAAAAGAAACCTAATGTTCTAAAACTGCTGTTCCTTTTTCAAACCTGATACATTTTGTTTCAGAAATTTGCTTCCCTTCTCTTTTTAAACTTTAATCTTCTACTGATCTGAATTTGTAAATGGAAAAAGGAAGAAGACAGGCACAGTTCAGGTCACATTGGCAGGAAGGGGAGTCAGGCTACTGACTCACGTGGGAGCAACACCAGGCCCATAGTCTGTATCACTTTGCTTGTAAGAACCTCTGCCCTGTTAACAGCACCATATGGTGACAAGGATTCAATTTCCTTTTTTTCTTTGTTGCCAGACCATATTTTTATCATACATTTAATTCATTCAAGAATCTAAAAATAATAAAAAGCTGTAATCAGCATAGACAGACAATAAAACCAGGATTAAAATACTTGGGGTTGAGCCAAGCATTTACACTGAAGCCAGTGCCTTCATCTTTACCAGGCCATCTAACGTGCAGAGCCACCCTCATTTCTTTGTTAGCTATTTTCCCTCCTGAATGACAGCATTCTTCCTTCCTTAAACATCACTTTAAAACAAAAAATATCTGTAAGCTTCCTCAACTGGTATTTCTACAGAAATGGGCACAATACACACGCACGCACGCATGCACACACACACACCAGGCAGATACATAAAAAGCAAGTCTAAGCAGATGATGGAGTTGATATGTATAAACAATAATTTGCTGAGCTGGATTATCATACTGTTGTACCTGGATGTCTGGGGGTCAGAAGACAGGATACTGGGCTAGATAGACCTTGGGTCTGACCCAGTAGGGCCGTTCCTATGAACTTATCCCATGATATAACATGATGGCCAGGCAAGTCAGTTGTTTATGATGATGCTTGATATATGAAATCTAAATTCATACAGTAAGCATCATCTTAAACTGCTTTCTTTCTTGGCCATTGTTATATCATGAACCATTGCCAGAACACACAGACAGAACACACAGTCTGACAGTCATTTCCAGTCTTTTTCATTTAATTTTATGTGGTCTAGTATCAAAGTTAGAGAACATTTGTACTGAATCCAGCCAGAAGAAAGACAGAATAAAAGCTTAAAATAAAATGTTGTACAAGAGTTAAAAATTATAATGTTTCATCTTGTCAGTTGTCAACATGTGAAAAAGGTTGTTTGTTTCTCTCTCTCTCTCTCTCTCTCTCTCTGTGTGTCAACAAAATACAAAAGTTCAGGATTTCTGAATTTCATTTAGGGCAAATCTAGTAATCAGTTCTTGAAAACTAATACAGCTTCCACACCGTAGAAAAAATAAGAATTTTCATGAGTTTGCCAATTGTAGAAAGTTGTTTTTCATTAAAAATGTATAAACATTGTTGACCGGTTTTGGCCTGAAAAAATTGTATTTTGCTCTGAAGACGGGAGGATCGTTGACGGACTTTGAGAAACAGTAGGTTTTGAGGGGGGATTTAGAGAAAAAGAGGGTTTCTGCAGTGAACGAGATCAGACAGAACATTGCAGGTATAGCAAATCAAGGAAATAAAGGGCGCATGGACAGAGGCAAAATTGGCAGAGTGCAGGGTCCAAACAGGAGCACATTGAGCAATCATGGCTGAAATGAAAGCAAGGGCAAAACAGTTCTAATCCTTGAACGTAAGCATAAGGGTTTAAAACAGCACAGATTTCTGACTGACATTCTTTCTCTCTCACACACACACACACACGTACACATCAATACTGATCTACATTTGCATTCAACCTACAGGGAAAACCTCTCAGACTGCATGGCTCAACTCATACTCCAGCCTTGTCATGCTAGTCTGAGATTTGGGCAGTGGCTCGTACTGTTTTAACGTTCACTAAATAAAGGGGAATGTAATTGACCCCTCATTTAGCCTGAAGATGACTATTACACCCACCACAGAATCACAGAAATGTAGCACCTTGACAGGTCATCTAGTCCAGCCTCCTGCACTGAGGCAGGACCAAGTGTACCTCGTCATCCCTTACAGGTGTGTGTATAATCTGTTTTTAAAAAAAAAAAAAAAAAAATCCTTCAGTGACAGGGATTTCACAACGCCCCTAAGAAGGCTCGCCTCTTCAGTGAGGTTTGTGACTGCTCAGAGATCAAATATGTGCAGCACAGTACTCTTTAATTGTGTGTGTAGTATCCTTACATATTGGACATACAGGATAAGGACTCAACAAGCTGATTTCTAATCCAAAATCTGACACTAACTTTTCTATGTTGCATGACCTAACTCCTCTGAGCCTCAGTTGCCTCATCTGTTACATGGAGACAGGCATATCCACTACTGGAGATTTCTACATAAGCCCAAAATATTATTGAGGTCTATTAGTGGCAAAAGTGCCAGTACAAATCAGAACAGTCCTTAATCAATGACATCAGGTAGCTTTGGGGAGTTCTGATACCATTTAAGACTTTCTAAGATTAAAGATGGGTTAAGTTAAACCCATCACGACCACTACCTTTTCCCACCAAAATTCACAAGCACAGATTGTGCGTGAAGACAGCTTTCATAATTTGCACAAAAACCCAAATAGAGAGAAATATTTCACAAGATATTTTGCAAACAAATTTAATTTCATAAAATTCTTTCAATTTTGTGCACACTTTGCAACCTCAAAGCCAGGGAAAATTTGACACATAAGCTTGTATAATAACTATGCCACGCAGTTCTAGTAACAAGGAATTACTTTATATTTCCATTTCCCTAGTCACTGTATTAAGTATCCGTTTATGAGGTGAATTATGGCACCTGTGCTAGAGTTGTATGGTGCCTACAGTTAAGTATTGTATTACAGTAGCACTGGTTCTGTATGAATCAATGAGTTTCCAGATACTGTTTTCTTCACTCTTGAAAATGTATTTTATAAAATTAAAACTTTACATGCTATTTTTGACTGCTTCACTCAGGAAAGTTAAATACTAGAGAGCATTTTATTTCCTCTTCACTAGCTCGTGAATTCCTCCTGATCTTTGATGAGGCATAAAACTGGGACCCATTGACAATACTATTACTATTACTTGCCAGATGTGCAATAGCTCATGTTTTTGAAAAGGACAGATTCCCCACTATTAGTGGAGGGAGGAAATTAGGTATGGGAAATCCCTTCAGTGGAGAAATTATAAGAACAACCTTAAATCAGGATCCAATAGATTTTATAATTAATGGAATTTGAACACAATAAATTCACAGATAATGATAAGAGGGTATCCTAACAGCAATGAGTCTTCTAAAGGTAACAAAGTACCAAATATTTGTTCTACTTGCCCATGGAAAGTTCATGTATATTAATGTTAAAATAAAAAAGCTAAAAATCAAAACAAAACTGAGACCCTGCCCATATATGGGCATTAAAGATCCACTTTTCACAAGAATGTTAATGTGTCCATGTTCTAGTCAGATTCCTACACTCTCCCTGTCTGAGAACTAAACTCGCCCTGTCTGAAACTCTCCTTGTAAAGTTGCTACTGGAGAAATTATTTTTACACTTCCCCTCCTAAAAACTGTTGTGTGGTGGTGTTGGCTCAGAATGAATACCTGTATTGCTCAGATGGAGGAGTGATCCCTGGATATACAGCCTGTAAAGCACACAGGAATTCTTCCGGATGAAAGGAACTATGTAAATACAAGGTAGTACTGTAGATAGATGTAGATGTGATGTACAACTCGTCACATTTGAGAAATGTAACACTAACTTGTTATATTTCTCCTCTAAAACTTTTTTTTTAACACTTTCCTGTTGCAGAATTAGTGATGGGACAAGACAGAGATAGTCAATATGTGCACACAGCTTTTAAATGTGAGCAGCCAAAAAAAGAAAAAAAGGACTGCTTTGATATTACTCTCAACAGTAACATAAAGGGCATAATTAGGGATGTTAGTTGGTCAGTGTTTTTGAATGTTACAGACTCAATCTTTATAACTCCATTTCTTGGGGAAGGCAATACTTCTGAAAAGGAAAGAAAAGTAAATAATGTAGGTGAGATAGGCAAAATAAAAATAAATTAAAATAAGAAATAACAACGGCACTAAATCTATCCACAGTAGGTGAGAAAGTCCTCGCAAGGACACATGCTAGGATAAAGTGTGACACAGAGGCCCATTTGTGGTTTGCTACTCTGTGTCAGCACCTCTTGTCAGGCCTCACATACTCCCTAACACATTGTTTACATAATCTGTATCTAAAAGTTGGCATGTAAGAGATCACTGGAAAAATAACTCACTGATCATTAATATACTTGCACGATATATGTATGGGGCGTTCATAGTGAGTTATAAATATGTGCGAGGATTGTGTTCTTAAAATGTGTTTGGCAAGCAAAGACAAGCACACTGTACCTTGGACAAAGGAATATGTCTTTGTTTGTCTGACCCAGCCTGGTCATCAGACAAAGACAATAAAGGCATATTTACATAAAAGGTGAACAAAGCCAGCCACATAATGAGAGGGGGAAATAGCCTCTTAACTACAGGAAGTCCTCCCTTAACGTTGTAGTTCTGTTCCTGAAAAATGCAACTCTAAGTGAAACGATGTTAAGCGAATCCAATTTCCCCATAAGAATTAATGTAAATGGAGGGAGGGGTTGGGTTCCAGCGAATTTTTTTTTTGCCATACAGTACTGTAGTTGGGAGGTTCCTCGCCTTACCCCACACAGGCACAGTCCACTGGCACTGCAAACAATGAAGCAGGCAAGGAGGTTGAAGGTCCTGTAGGCTAGGAGAAGCACGTTGCGCAGTGGCAGCTTCCCCTACTCTGCAAGCACCAGGGGTGGGGGATCAACCCTCAGCCTGCCCACTCCACCCCTTCCCCCAGCCCCTCAACCCCCCCTCACCCTTGACCTGCCTCTTCTCTCCCCCATCCCCTTTTACTTTGCAGGCTGCTTACTCGCTTCTCCCTCCCTTCCCTCCTGAACTCCGCAAACCAGCTGATTGCCTTGGGCAGAAGGCAGGGGAGGGAAGGGGAGCCTGCTCGCTGAGTCCTCGCTCCTACCCCGTCCCTCCTGCCTCCTAAATGCCACAAGCCAGCTGATTGCTGTGGGCAGGAGGGAGGAGGGAAAGGCACTGATCTGCGGGGTCTGCCGGGGGGATGCTGTGGGGAGAGCGGGAGCGTAGGGAGGCTGCCTTCTGTGGAGACAACAGGCAACCAAACAATGTTACAAGGGAGCATTGCTCAACTTTAAATGAGCGTGTTCCCTAATTGATCAGCAACGTAACAACAAAACAACGTCAACCAGGATGACTTTCAGCGAGGACATAAAGACAGGTGGACTGAATCTATAATAAGTAATTGAATCAATTGATTACAGTACTACCGTACTGTACTACTGTACTAGTACAGTACGACTGTATTATAAAAGTGTATCAAATGAAGTTTTTTTTAAAAAAAAAATAATGACACACTGGTTATTAATTTCATTGTAAAATGTATGCATTGACACTATATGAGGAATTATGGTCCTTAATGATATTATGCTTTAAAATCTATGACTAAAAGGGGTTTAAACTAGGCAGGTCAGGGGGAGTTGATAAACAGGTTCCCTCCCAAACGAGAGGAAAGGCAGTTATCTACCTCTCTCCAATTAAATTAAAACAGGTATGATCAAAAAACAATGGAAGCCACGTGAACATACAAATCAGCAGGAGGATGGGAAGTCCACAGGAAGGGAAAAACAGCTTGAGGTCATATTGTATCGGGGAACAATACAGTGAGTTTGGGAAGATATAAGGAGAAAGAAGAAGCCAACTTGGCATCCATCACTAGACAGACACAAGGGGTCGAAGCTCTGGCAAGCTGAAAAAGATGGATCCTTCACCTGAGAGGGCTGAAGTCTCTGGGAACGTAACATAGGTGAGTAACTTGCTTAAGCAAAAATCTTTGACCCAGAAGCCAAGCGAAAGCAGCATCTTGTACTTCTCTGAAAGGTCCTGACAGAGAAAGTCAGCAATCACCAGAAAGAAAAAGCTTTGTAAGAAATCTACCTTGAACCAAGGCTGTAGCTTGTTAAGCAATCTTAGATGCTGGAAAGTGCATTTTACTTTTATTTACTTGTAACTATTTTGTTTTTATCTCTAATGCTTGAACTCGCTTAAAACCTCTTTCTGTTAATAGACATGTTTAACTTTAACTCTAAATCAGGGCAGTACTGTGTTTGTCTTGAAGTGATTATTAATGCTTCTGTGCCTTTGTCTCTTTAAAGGAGCAACAGACCTTATTACTCATGGGAATGTTCCAGAAGAGGACGGGACATTACAGGGCAGACTGTATTGGGGAAATTCAGGACTGGGAGTATGCTGGGGTCATTTGCCTAGTGGTAGCCAAAGCTGGTAGAGACCTGTGGGTGGCTGTGGTGTATCGAGGATACTGGAGTCACAGTTGCTGAACTAGGGTTGCACAACATACAGAAACCCAATAACAATCAAGGCTTGTATGCTCGGTGGGAGTATTCAGACAGGGAACTAAAGCAGTAGAGCATTTTAAAGCACTCGTATTTACATAGCGACACCATGTCTCATTGGCCTGAAATGCATCTCAAAACATGACATCACAGTATTCAATCATCACAGTTTAGGGCATCAACTGAACTTTGAAGCGGTCAGGAGGGATGATTTCCCCCTACCCCTTGCCTATTTTTGCACCCTCATCGGCAGCATCAGGCATTAGCCACTAAGGTGGATAAACCCCACACTAAGCCAGCAGAGCAATAGGAAATGGTCTTATTAGGGCCTCACCCTACAACACCAATCAGCCATATACAATCTGGAATAAAAAGGGAAAGAAATAGGCTCTAGAGTGGGGCTGCTGTAGCAGAAGGATCTTGAGTGTGCAGCCAGGAAGATCTACAAGGTGGGCTGAGGATAGATGAGCCAGAGACTCCAGGAGCACCTGATCATAGGTAAAAGGCTTTGACTGACTTTATTAACAAATGATTAAAATGACAACACAGTCAGACACCAAGAAGTGTTCACATACTGTCAGAGGCCAGATACCAGGCTTGATGGACCATTGGCCCAATCTAGTCTGACATATCCTGTATTTCCACCATATGTTCCTAAAGTGCTTCCACACCAGAATGAGCCTATTTAGCTTATTTATCTATAACTAGGGTAGAGCTTTTTCTGCCAGTTTTTCAGCTTTTAAAATAACTCAGACAAATTCACTCAAAACCCCTCCTTATGCCAAATAGCCCAAAATAAAAATAGGTGGAAAAGGGGCCCTAAGGGTACTGTCTTAATATTCATTGAGCTGCTTAAATCAGCTTCTGCAAAGTAACTAATAGGTCTCAAAATAATCTACAGAAATCAGATAAGGGAACTTTGGATGCAAGAGAACAAAACCCTGAGGGGACAGAGAACCTGGCAGTACGGCTAATAAATGTAATTATAACGATAAAAGCTCATAAATAGCTTCATTCTACACTGTCACTCACAGCCCAATCTACTATCGCTCTCTCCTGCTATACACAATGACCTTTGTCACGCTTGAGAAAACAGCATCCCACTGCGATTTGACTCTTACTGAGTGGCCAGATGGGGCAGTTTTGCTTCATTATTTGTTTCTGTGAAGTGGAAATGCCAACAGAAAGATTCATTACTGTCAAGACCATCTCTGCAAACCCCCTCTGATTTATTAGGGCATAAACTGCTGCACTGGATGTAATGAGACATAAATGTTCTGTAAGGCCCATGAACTCAAGAAGGAAATACACTGCCATCAAGAGGCTATGGGCCTAATTTATTAACAGCTTGTGCCAGTGCTGTCGTAGAAAAATCATGCCATCAGCAAGTACTGCAGTAGTAGTTCTCCTGGAAAAAAGTGTAAAATGTATCAAGTATTAAGAGACAAAGTGGCTATTTGTGTAAAATGTTGACTGTAATTTTCATCTGAACTGCACATTACAGAGAGATAGAGAGGGATGCACCTAAATTGCGATATGTAAATTCTTTACCCTTAAAATAGTAACATTCTTTAAAATAGCATTTAATTAGTTTTAAGGTTATACTCAGAAGGACAAAGGGAAAAAAAGGAAAAAATAAATCTGAGGCTTTGTCTAACACTTCTTGTTATGCTACACAGTTACAGGATTTCAGACTACACTATGGCTTTTTGCACTTACCATCTCTTATCCAGCCCAAATCCTCCAGTGTGTCTTGGTCTCTGAGGGTACATTTACACTGCAGCGAGGAATGAGCCTCCCAGATCAGGTAGACAGATTTGTACCAGCAGGACTTATGCTAGTGCACTCAAAATGGACATTGCAGCACTGGTGAAAGATCAGGCTAGTCACCAGAGCTTGGACCTAGGAGTAGGGTGGCCTTGAGCTGGGGTGGCTAGCCATAGCCTCTGCTGGTACAGAAATATCCACACATCTATTTTTAACAAATGTGTCCACCTGATCTGGGAGGCTCGCTCCCAGCAGCCAGGCAGACATACCCTCAGGGTTAGTCTATATACATAAAAATTCTACTACTTTAGTTGTACTGGTACAGTTAAAGGGGTCTGATGCCTCAAGCACATTATCAGTTATTCCAGTATAAGATTGCTTATAACAGTATAGCTTATTCTTGTACAGGAAGGTTAATATGTTACACTGGTGTAAAGGTATCTTTATACCATTAGAACTGTGTCCCCACTAGGGCGTGTACTACCATAATTGTTTCAGTAAAAAAAAAGATCCCAAACCAAAATAGTTCTTCCTGTACAAATTTAAAGTGCAGACAAGGCCTCAGTCTGGTTCCCACCTGTTTCAGCTGGTTTGGGTGCTCTGCACAAGAGCTATCCTGAGCCACTAAGGATACATCTACACTCGAACAAAAGATTTGCGTCACGGCCCCGGCTACCCGGGATTCAGCTGATTCAGGCTCGTGGGACTGTGGCTGTTGAGCTACGAATTGTAGTGCAGATGTTTGCACTCTGGCTGGAGTCCGGGCTCTGGGACCCACCCCCTTTGTGGGGTCACAGAGCTCAGGATCCAGCCTGAGCCAGAACTTCTACACAGCAATTTTACAGTCCCAGAGCCTGAGTGATCTGACCCAGGCCAGCCACAGGTGTTTAATGCTGTGTAGATGTACCCTATGGCTATGCACTCTGCCTTTGTCTCTTAATGACCCTTAAATATAAATTGTTAAGCAACTATTAGAAAGGAGCTCTTTCTTTCTTTAGGTGAGTAGGTGCTGCTACCAGGACAGACCCCTACAGTGAAATATCCACCTCCATTTTATGCTACACCAATGACAGATCCAGATACTATATGAATAATCAAAGAGCACTCTAACATTTGTCACACCTATATACTAGAATAAATATCTAGCAAGATGAAAAACAGAGGGCCAAACAATCTGCAGTGTTACAGGTACAAAGTGTGTTCAATTGACCTGTTAAAGCAAAATATAGAAAATTATGTACTGTGCTGGCACGGAGTAGAGCTAGCAAGAGGAAAGTTAGTTCCATACATTCCATATATGTTACCACACAGTTTAAAAAACAATGAAGATTGTAGCTGTAGGCAGGGCAGGCACAATCGACTTACACATTCTGCCTTTGAGTTGTTCAGAAGAGCCACCGATGTTAAATCTAGTTACTCTGAATTTATACCAATCTAAATTAAACAAAATTTGGCCCTGTACAGCACTGCCACTTTTGTGAATTTTATCATGAGTAATGTTATTTTGACTCCCTAATGCAGATGGTTGCGTAATGATGCAAAAAGTTCCAGCCATCGCACAATTTTGGGGAAGCAAAATGAAAAGCGAACATCCCCCCTGGCAGTCCCCTGTACCATAGTGAAAGATGTACTACACTGCAAGCAGCACGAATTCCAGTCCCAGCTCTTCCACTATCTGTTATCAGTGCCCTTCACAATCCTTATTATCATACGAAGTTTCGTACCTTGAGGGGTAACTATCATTCGTTAATTTCGCTGATAAGATAAATGAGAGCTTGCACAAGGTCACTTTGGGCAGAGAAAATAGAAACCAAGTTCCTGACCAAGCAGAGCCAAATCTCACCCACTGTGACATATAGTCTTTCAAAAGGAACATGCCAAATTCACTGCTTGGGTATCTAACACTAACACATCCTAGAGAGTGTAAACTTAAGGCTCATCTTAATGCACTGGAAAAGATAACTTGAAATCTACAGAGAGACAGTGTACAAAAATTCCTTATTAAAATCTTATTTAAATAAATTACTACTCTGAGGCTGTAGCAGTCTTACACTTCTTCTGAAATTGTTAGAGGCCCTTGTTCACATTACGGACTAAATGAACCAAAGTTGTTTTTCTCTTACAGAAAGGCAGATTCTAAAGTTTCTTTTGGAAGACTTAAAAAGGAACACCTACTCATTTTAAAAGTTGAGCTAATTTTCCTCATGCACCAATTTAAAACAAATAAGACGAGGAAGACTTTGTAGCACCTTAGAGACTAACCAGTTTATTTCAGCATAAGCTTTCATGGGCTATAGCCCACTTCATCGGATGCATAGAATGGAACAGAAGTAAGATGCATTTATATACTTATAAATGTAAGCTTATGCTGAAATAAACTGGTTAGTCTCTAAGGTGCTACGAAGTCTTCCTCGTCTTATTTACGGATACAGACTAACACGGCTGCTAATCTTAAACCAATTTAAAACAACGCATCTCAAGCTAAGCACTCACATAACTAGGCTGAACTAGCAACACATTTTTTTACATCTGAAAACTAACCCTCTGAAAATAGTGGTAAGCTTAATTAAGCAAATTAGAAGTGTGAGGATATCTGCTTATGATGGCATTGTAACTTGCCTACACCTTTAATGTAATAATCCTTTGCCCCTCAGAAAGCAGGAGCAATTTGTACCAGCAGAGCTCCTGTAGGCCGTTCTGGGCCTTGTAGATAGTGTAGCGCTGTTAGCACTTGATTAAATATTAACGTGGAAATGAAGGCCAGGTTCTTTTGCCACTCAACAATCCATTAATAAATCATGCTGGAGGAGGGAAAAAAAGTAGCTCAAAGACATTTTGTTGAGCCACTTTCTTTTAGTAAATCTAGCCCCATATGCTGGTGGGAAAAAATAGTTCATTAGGAGTGTTTTTCATATACCTACATGGCTTGCTTTACATTACTATTCCCTTATGCCTATTAAACATTCTCTCATTTAAAATGTCATGAACTTAAATATAGTTAAGCCAGGTGTTATTTCATCTATGGCTTATTGAATTACAAAGAGTTATCTGGACTGTTTACCACATATCTCTGCATTGTTTATTTTATTCATTTTTGCATAGTGTATTGCTAAAGACTCCATATTTTTTTTTGTTACAAGTGGCCTTAAATAGACAGGAGAAGAAATAAAATTGTTGATAACTTAGAATACTTAAGTAGTTACTACTTTTCCTTCTCTGTATGACTTTACATGCACTTTCAGTGGCTGTTCAAAGAAAACAAGAGAAATTTTGTTTTTTAAATGTCATATACGGATACAAAAAAAAAAAAAAGGGAAAATATATGTTTCCTAGACATGCAATGCAGAGTCAACACGGTTTAGGGTAGCCATGGAGAAAATTACCAATTTGCCCTAGAAATAAAAAGGAGCGGTTCACTTTTCTACAGCTGAAAAAATCCCAATAAATCATTTTTCCTTCATGAGGCAGAACTAAGTCTTAACGGCAATAATTCTGGTTTTCACCTGATAGATTGTACCCTGCACTGGTGGCCATTGGAGTCGCAGTGCCCCAGAGTCAACACTGCAAGGCATTCTGCTGTAGGAAGACACATGGTTTTTTAAAGCCTTGGGTGCACAGGGGCAGCATGCATATTGTTACACTCCTTCATAGGGTACAGCCTACTACCCTTTGCATGGAGAACCAGCTCAGAACCCTTGATTCCACCCCTCACCACATACTTTGGGGAACTGTGCACCCCCAGAAACTGAGAGGGAGCAGGTCCTGTACCAATCCTACCCAGCCTTTACACAAGACAGGAGGGCAGGGACAGGGCTGTATAAAGATATTCCAGAGTCCTAAGCACACCAGGACATGGTGTCCCCTTTGTCTGCTCTCCTGCCCCTGAAGTGGCAGTGGCAGCAGGGCAGTATTGCAAACCTCAGGTCTGTCCCCATTCCCACAATCAAGATTTTTGCAGAAAGGGCTCTAGGGATCATAGAAGATTCACAAGTTAAATATCAGTCAACAATGTGACCCTGTTGGAAAAAAAGTGATCATCATTCTGGGATGTATTAGCAAGAGTGTTGCAAGCAAGACACAAAAATTAATTCTCCCACTCTACTTTGAGCAGATTAGGCCTCAACTGGAGAAATGTGTCCAGTTCGGGGCGCCACGTTTCAGGAAAGATGTGGACAAATTGGAGAAACTCTAGAGAAGAGCAACAAAAATGATTAAAGGCCTAGAAAACATGATCTATGAGGTTTATCTAGTCTGGTTAAGAGAAGACATAGGGCGGAAACATGATACAGTTTTCAAGTACATAAAAGGTTGTTACACGGAGGAGGGAGAAAAATCGTTCTTGTTAACTTCTGAAGATAGGACAAAAAGCAATGAGCTTAAATCGCAGCAAGAGCAGTTTAGGTTGGACCTTAGGAAAAACTTCCTAACTAGAATAAATTGCCTAGGGAGGTTGTGGAATCTCCGTCATTTGAGATTTTTAAGAGCAAGTTAGGAAGTCACCTGTCAGGGTGGGTCTAGATAACACTTAGTCTTGCCTTAAGTGCAGTGGCCTGGACTAGAAGACGTCTCAAGGTCCCTTCCAGTCCTATGATCCTCTATAAGAACCAGAGTTTTGCTCCCAGCACTTTCCTTAAAGCTGGCAGACTGTGAAGATCATGTCTATTGGGCTCTTTCTGGACTGAAATCCACACAGTTTCTAGAAGGATGGTTTCCAGAAGACAGGTGTTAAATCTATTCCATGTGATACATGCAAGAATTTTCCCAGCAACAGAGAGTAGGAAAATGCTGTGGGGATTATGACAATTTCCCCTATTACTCTTACATTTACACAGCTAACAGTGTTGGTATCCTTGATCTCTTGTGGCACTGACTCCTGCTGCCAGATAATCCAGCAGAGCCATGTGAGCTGTTCTGAAGTGTGGGTGGCTTCAAGGCACCTCACATAGCTCTCCTGAATTGCAATTTGGTCCAGGTGTTTTACCCTTGTGACACCTACTTGATTGTTGTTATGGTCTAAGGTAAAGTAAGGTCTCAGACACTATATATGAAATTATTTTGACTATAAAAAGCCATAGTCTTGAGAGCTAATTTCCAAAAAGAAAGAATTATTTAGTTTTTATAACTAACAAAATAAAATAGAAAAATTAAAGGTCTGACACTTGGAATACATTTCTAAGTTTCCTATTGTTAGTTCCGTTGAGGACTTGACCTACTTTACTAAACCTCAGTATAAACTATTTTGAACTTTGCATTATAATTTGTATATTCATGGTTGCTTCTATTTTTATAATGGCATGTTGAACAGCCCGGCTGGTGGGGGACACACTGTACAACTACAATGCAGTACAATACGCTCTCCAATGAGTCCCAAGTGATTCATGATCCTTACGTGTTTTTTCAAGATAGGAATCCCTAAGGAAGTAAGACAATGGAAGAAAGACTACTACACTGTGGAGCATCTAACAATAAAATGAACTCAGCTTGTATGTTACTATCCAGGAAGAGGCTTCAACAGCTCCAAAGGGAAAACCTCTGATGTTGAGTTTAGAATCTAAAAGAAGTCAATGTACAAGTGTTATCCCACAGAAACAGAACATATTTACTTATATAACTCTCTTCATGTCAGTTTTCTTTTATAAAAATGATTAAGGTAAGGGTAGCAGAGAGGATTATATGATAATGACAAAAATCATTCTTGCATTTGGAATGCTTGTAGAGAACTGCAGATTTTATCAGTTTCTCAGCAGATTTTTTCCATCAAGAATGGGACACATATTAAGTCTACAGAGACGATCAAATTTTCCAAAAGTCTTTTCAGTGGTACTCACATTGCCTGGGTGCTGGCCACCGGTCTGGGGGGCTCTGCATTTTAATTTAATTTTAAATTAAGCTTCTTAAACATTTTAAAGACCTTATTTACTTTACATACAACAATAGTTTAGTTATATATTATAGACTTAAGGAAAGAGACCTTCTAAAAATGTTAAAATGTATTACTGGCACACAAGACCTTAAATTACAGTGAATGAATGCTCAGCACATCACTTCTGAAAGGTTGCTGATCCCTGTACTATACCAAACTCTGAATTTTCTCTTCTTGTAACTTTTTCTCACTGGTACGATTAGAATAGCAATTGTTATGTCTCACATCGTGCTTCTCTTGATTTAGTATTTAAGACATCAAACTGCTACCTTCTAAATTCAAAGTACCTATCTAAACAAATTATAACTTTAAGCCTTCAAAAGCAATGTGCTTAGACTTCTCATATTAATTCTGCCAGTACTATATATAAACACACGTGAGTCAAATACTGCAATCCTCACTCATGCAAAAGTTCCAACTGTCTGAGAAAGGACTGCAGAACTATCCAAATTAGGCTGCAACATACTCCTACATCTAGTCTGAATTTACAGAAAACAGGAAAAGGGCAATTGTTTCAGGCCATCCATATTTTGACTAATTACCTTAGAGTCACTTGTGGGGCATGAGAACTGCTATGCCACATCAGACCAGTAGTCAAACTAGTCCAGGATTCATCAGAAGAATATGCAAGAACCCAGTTAGTGCCACTGCAGTTTGCTTCCTCCCCATCCAGGTGAATACTGGGACTGCCCTTTGATCAGGGCAGACTGTAAAGTGACAGTCTAGCCCCATATAAATTCAGACAATTTCAAAATTTTTAGCAGTCAAATTTTAAAATAGGTGATTTATGAAGATGCTTAATCTAACATCAAGCAATTCAACTGCTTTCACGTTGTACCTAATACATGGAAATACCGTTTTAAATACTATCATCTTTATACAGCAAGACCTACTTGACTTCATATTTTTTTGGTAGTGAACGATTAATGGTACGCAGGATATAAGCTCTTCACTCATGATACTGCACAGAGTTTTAAAGTTACTATTGTACAACTTCTCAGTTCGGACTGTGCCTCAGATCTTGCTCTCATGCTTGTCTTGTTTAAGTCAGAAGATACATACGCTATAAGCAAAAGTAATTAAAAATAAACTGACACTGTGAACTATGCCCAGGTTTTCACTAAATTGCAGCAGCGTTCAGCTTTAACCACGCTGACTAAAAAACAATTTTATCATGCTGTTTAAGGATTAAAATACATAAATGATCTCACTATTTCCATAAATGGATGACATAATTCATCACAAAGCTACTATTTCTAAAACAGAGGTCTTAGCCTGGCCACGTTTTCCAAAATGAAATGGGTACATTTGCTGAACCACTTATCCTTAAAGAGGAATTGCTGGTGTAAGGATCCAGTGAAGTAGAACCCCAGCCTGCAGGGCTCCGGGTGACTGACACTCCCACACTGCCACCTGGCTGCCATGATCAATGTGCTATAAATACTGACAGACTAGACATCACAGGGAATCCTGTTCACTGAAGACAAGATTGGGAGCACCTCCATGACCTTCAATTGGTCCAGGCACACTATTTACGCAAGAAGGAGTTCCAGGAAGCTGTTTCTTTTTTTTCACCTGGGTCCTTGCCTTTTACCAGTCCTATCCCAGCCTTGCACCCAGCTTTGCCCCTGCCTTCGCTGACTGCAGATACCCTGATTCTGACTCTCAGCTCTGATTACAGGCTCTGACTCTATAGTGACCCTTGAACTCTGATTTCAGTTCTGAACCTTGGCTTCAACTGCTTAGTTTTGACCACTGATCTCTGATTCCTGCTCCAACTGCTAGACCTGACGCCCACAGCCCAGTGCTGCGTACTATAAAATAAATGGAACCATTTTTATTAGCAAATTTATCTTGATTTTCTTCATATGTGTTTGTTACTCATAAGTAGTGCCAAATAGTTTGGACAAATACATTTCAAGCCACAAGTCTGTTTGCTTTGACTGTTCACTAATTATTAGTCACGTTGGATTGGTCCTCTAAGAAACACAATATTACTTCTGCTTCCTGATTGGCTGATAAACATTAAACAGGATAAAAGCATGTTGGGTCTAATTTTTAATTGGTATAAATGATTATCCACACTAAAATTTGTGAAGCATTCAGGAAGCATCAGCCAATACGTGATTGCGGCCAAATGCATAATTCTTTTCATGAGGGAAAGTGGTCTTTCTTGTGCCAATCCATTTACATCATAAAAGGATGAGATTTGATTACCCTTATTTTAACAACTCCTTCTCTCTCTCACGCGCGTGCTCTCTCTCTCTCTCTTTTTCTTTCTTTTTTTTT
>ML677372.1:4296928-4371734 GCA_007922305.1 Dermatemys mawii | reverse complement strand
AAGCTCAGGCATCTAGGAATTATGAATTAGGGAATACAGCAGTGAATATCTGACTTTCAGACACCGCTGTGTTATTTCTAACTGAAACAAAAAACTGTGTATTGAGACCTCTACCCACCCTGTTGCCCAATATTGTCTCACTACTTCCTTGTACTCCACTGTCTTTATCCATCTATTGTCTTATACTCAGTCCCTTTCCCAAGGAGCTTACAATCTGCCTTTTTCTTCTGTGTCTGCTCAGGACCTAGTTCAGGGCTGTCCTGGTCCATGTCAAAAGCTTCCAGCTGCTATGGCAATACAAATAATAGTAATAATATTGGGGAAAGAGGCGACCTTCCACTTTTTTTAGTAGGTAGGGGGCAAATAGGGTGAAAGCTTTCACACATATAAACGTAATTCTTGAATGTGGCTTTTAAGCAATATTTCAAAAGTTGTAAGGGAGTGATGGAAAGAAACCCCCAAAATCAAGGACTCTCATATTTCTATGATCAGTAACTTTCCTTTATCCGAGAATCACAAAGAGCTTTTGTTTGGCACACAATCTTTTATCCCACCGTAGAGGAGTCTCAAAAGACAGATAATCAACCTAAGTCATGTTGCAGCTTACAAAGACCTCCAAATATGTATGACATCTTTCTTTTTGTTCTTGAGATAACTAATAATAAAATACACAGCACACACAATAGTAATAACAATTGCCTTTGAAGTACTTCAGCGTTTTTAGAAAAAGAAAATCAATGCAATAACACCGAGACAATAGCGTAGTCAGGACATTCTGTTTATTGTATTAATGTTCCATGTTTGCAACATCAGCACATTCCTAAATTAAGGAGACTTGGTTAAAATTCTACAAAATGTTTCATAGCCCTGTAGATGACAGGGCTGAAGAAACAGATAAATTGTTATCACTGTTATGGCACGATGCAGCTCTCCATTTCCCCTTGGCCTGTTGTCAGAGTGTCCACTTTATTTCACTTTTGTCCTTAAGATTGTTTACAGAGAAAATAAATGAAAATATGTTCAGTACTTTCATTTACCCTTGTGAAGAGGAGGGTGAGAGAATAGCAAGCTCCTCCATTCTATGGGACTAAAAGTGTAGAAGTACACAGCTATTCATCTCATGCACAGCATATAACATGCAGTTGTTTTTTGGTCGGCTATGGTGCTTGCTGCATTGTTTTTTTAGTAAAACAAAACACAGCATTATAAAAAGCAGATATTGTATTTATTCATTTGATGAAGCTAACATTTTAAACTGTTATCTTAAAGCCAGAAGCTGGGACTAGAGGACAGGCAGAGCCAGCTTCAGGCACCAGCCGACCAAGCACATGCTTGGGGCAGCACCTTCTAAGGGGCAGCCAATCTTGGGGCGACAGGGCAGCGCTCGGGGTATTTTTTTTTTTGTACTCTGGCGGGGTGGGACAGCGCTGCGGGGGAGGGTTTTTTTTGTTTCGGCAGGGCGGCGCTTGGGGGGGTTTGCTTCGGTCATTTGATGGAGCTAACAATTTTTTTTTTTTTTTTTTTTTTTTTTTTTTTTTTTTTATGTTGTTTTAGCAGGGTGGCTCTGGGGTCGGGGAGCCCGCCCCCCCCCCCCGGGGGGGTTGTTTTGGCAGGGCAGCACTCGTGTGGGGGGAGTTTCAGCGGTGCGTTGCTAGGTTTTTGTTTTGGGGGCTTTTTTGTTTGGGGTGGCAAAAAAGTTAGAGCCGACCCTGAGGATAGGCAATAGATCACTTGATAACTGCCATGTTCTGCTCATTCTCTCTGAAGCATCTGGCACCAGTTGGAGGACAGGATACTGGGCTAAATGAACCATTGGTCTGACCCAGAATGGCCATTCTTTTGCTCTAATGTTAAAGGAAAAAGTTTTATTTATACCACTGACAAACCATTTTATTTAACAAAGCGTAACACCTCATATCAGTAACTGCACAATAACTATTGATCCCATACCATGTACTTTTAACTGCCATGTAATTAAAGAGTAATTATCTGGATACTTTTGTCTGCTAATACGGGGTATTATCATGAACCTAAAACCCAGAAAGTTTCAGGGTAATTAATCTTTGAGTTGCTAGTTAATTTTAAGTACTGCATGAATATCTACAAAGCTGTATAAACGTTGCTTGCCACATAAAGCAGCTGAAAAAGTTGGTAGATAAATACTTTTATAGTTTCAAAGTACAAATGAAGTGATAATTAAATATTTGTTTAATTTGTTTTTTCAACAATTCTGTCCAGACAATACTTCAGGCAGTAATTGCTGATAAGGTTTCAGCATCATGGATAGTCCTTTGGAACTAGGAGTAAAGAGTCCATAACAGTATGTCCTGACTTTTGTGTTATTTAAGTGGTTGCTAACACAGATAAAGCCTATCTTCTAAAGCCAGAGTTGCAATGGTTCACAAGAAAGGAAAGGAGCATAGAGAAAACATTTCTCTTCCAAACAAACAACAACAATGCAGAATTTCCACAGAACACTCAAGAACAACAGGGGCAAGACAGACAACCAATGTGCCAACCCATGTACTACATCTCCAACAGATAGTGGCCTACAGAACAACAGGAGTGCCTACGCCATAAGCTCTCTACCACAAATGCTAATCTTAGCAACAAGCATAGGCCAGCAGCAAATCAAAGAACTGCTTCCACGCTACTGAAGAACAGCAAACATGCTCCATAGTATTTCCATCCTTGTCATCTTCTACTCACCTCAAACCTGATAAGAAGAATCCTCTCCTGGCCAGCAAAGTTCCTTTGGGAGAGGACGCACTAGGCAGAGTTTTGGTTCCACCCTAGCTACACTAGCCAGGGTGGGTTATGGTCCTTGAATTTAACTGGAGTAAGTTTTAAGAAACTGAGAACATGTATATATATAAAAAAGAAACAATGGGATGAACACATCTACCAGAGTGTGCAATGCTTTAAAACTGTACCTTCAATTATAAACATGAAGCCTTTCCTGGGTTAGAGATTAGATTACAATCCTATGGGGAGTGCTGCAGTTTAGTGAATTTAATGTTTCCCTTTCCCCTTCCAGAGACTGAATGTGCCAAAACATCACCAAATGAAGGCTTTTAAACAGAGATGGTCCAGAAAAAAAAATTATTTGATCCTTCTGGCTTCTTGCGAGTGCTGCCCCAGTACATGTGGAAAATAAGTAACCTGGCAAACAGCAAGCCAAGAAGACGATATCCAAACCTAACACAGGCTCTGATTCAGGAAAGCAGTTAAGCATACCATTGATTTCACTGGGATTTTAAGCATGCTTTCTTGGAGAGGGTGCCAGAGAACACAAATTGAAATGAATACTGGTAAAAAAAACAAACAAAAAAATGCAACACCACTTTTTTGAGATGCTCAGATGTAATAATGAGACGAGCTATATAAGTACCTATAGAGAGATAGATACATGGACAGACAGGAGGGGGATGTGTGGGGAAATGAGATTAAACATTTAGATAACTTGGCCTTCTACAATGTTTTCCACTCCTATGTAGGAATTCACTTGTTATCCTCTTGTTAACTTTTATCATTTGAAAATCTCTTAAGTATAATATTTATTAACCTGGCAGTCCTCTTTGCTCTGAGGCATTAGTATTCAATGGAAACCCAGCATGACAGTAGTGGGCATGATGCTGCAAGAAGTTCTAACTTTCAGAGGAGGGATGAAGTGACCATACTGGTTCATTGGAAATGCCATGACACTTCAACAAGATTAACAAGTTGCTATGTTCCATCTCAGAGAAAGCTGTTTTGAATTCTTGCCGAAAGGAAGGCACTCAGATCATATTACATAGAACTATTGTCATCAGTGACTTACTGAGACAAACTTGAAGAATTATGTTTTTTGAAAACAGTTTTCCATATGGATTGTCTTTTTATACATTTTAAGTTGTATTATGTGCACAGTTGATCAGTAATTGACATAAAATTTCCTACCGTACATTTTAATATAGTAGTGGAAGTAAAGACAGATAATAAAGGCATGAGTCTAATTCACTTATACAAAAGTTATCCTTGGGCTATATAAAAGTTATCCTTGGGAATCAAACAAGGTGTGTTTTGGAACAGGACCATTCAAGGCACTGCTTATAGCGGGAAGGCATAACAACAAACACTATTCTTGTAAGAATAATTTTGTTGCATGTTGGAAAACTGCTCTTTTGTAAGAATATATTAAATACTCAGTGGAGCTGGATACACGTCTTGGTTCTTTGTTTGTTTGGTTGGTTTTTTGCCCAGTGTGCTTCTAAGGTCTGTTATAATGAAGTGGTTGAACATGAGAACAGTGGAGGTAGATTGTATGAATACGAGAAAACTATGTAACAACGTAAAACTCATTTATAGTGTGAACTTCCAGGTTTTTTAAGTGTTAAGATTCTCTTTAAAACTATTAAAAAGGGAAATAAATAAAGACATTAACAAATCGAGTGCCAGAGTGATTCAAACAAAACATGGTGTGTTACTACCAGATACTACCATGGTACACATTAAGGATGAAAATGAATCTAAATATATTTGGGTGGGTTGGGTTTTTTTCTTTTTGTTTTTTGGGGTGTTATAGATTTTGCATAAAACAAAAAAAAATATTCTCACAAGTAGGAGCAGTCCAAAAGCTCATTTAGAATAGCCTTTCCAAGGTAATAATTCTTCAGATGATGCACAAAACTAGTCTGGCCTCCCCAAACTAACAATATTGATTTCATGCCAGCTGCTCTCATGGATTAGTTGGAAACAGCGTTCAAACATTCTGAATATTATTCAATAGAGTTCCTTTGCTTTTACTTAAAGTATTATCAGTAAAAGCAGATTTTCAACCAATTACCGAATGGAACATTTCTGTGAAGATTATTAATACAGTGCTCTTATCAGTGATTATACAGATCTGAGAAAAATTACTTTTTGCCTAAAACAAGAAGATGTATATTTTGAAAATAAAGGAGTAAAAGTGAAAATGCATATGACAAAAGTGGTTTTTCATTCTCATCTTTTTTAAAAAAAAAAATTATTGACACAAGAAAAAATTGGCAAAGGATCCTACAGATAAATTGATCAATTGTGTTTATTTAATCTGTCCCTCTCTGTGTGTGACAAGATGTAGCAGTTGCCACTAGATATGGCATGTTATCATCATTTAACATTATTGGTGCATGGGAAAAAAAATCCTTATTCAACAAGGTATTTAATGTAGACACATGCTTAAGTCCTGTTCTGAATTAGAGCCATAAGCATTTTCTTTGGGACCATGACTGTCTACCACAGTATCTAAGTGACAAATAAGACATAAGTGCTAGGAAAGATGAGAAGGTGGGGTAGAAATTAGAACAAAAAGAAAGAGAAGGAGAAAAATTACAGCTCAGTCTAAACATATACCTTACAAATATCAAGATGGTTTTAGCGATCTTCTATAGTAGCACAGACAAGGTTTTCATATCAATGAGTGAACATGCTGCGGTACAATTTTTAAGCAACATGTACTAAGCAACATACAAGCAAAACCTAAGCAAACAATGCAAACTGGATTTTTTAGTTTGGCGGGAATTTGACAATTTCTAAATTTCTTCAATGCAGGAACATAGAAAATCAAAATATTTTTTAAACTTCCCACAAAACCAAATTTTACAAAATTGCAGTTTTGGTCAATGAAAATATTTTGCTTTGATAAACTGAAATGTTCAGAGCTGATCTCAACTTTTTTTTTATTTTATATTTTATAATAAAAAGGTTGAAAAATTGAAATGCAAAGTTGTACTGAAAAGAAAATCAGAATGTTCAGTTTCAAAATGGTTGAAAGGGAATGTTTTGACATTGTTTATTTTTAATTTTCCCTTTGAAATAAATTTTTGTCAAAGGAAACGTTTCTGCACGTTTCAGTTTTAACTAACTGGAATATTTTTCCTTCCGAAATGTCACTGGAAGATTTCTAACCAGCTCAAGTTAACATACAATGCTTTTGAAAATGTACCTCATTTAATATTAAGGAAAAAAATACTGCCCTGGAGCAGCATGTTCGTGGGCCTCATGGTGGATTAGGGAGAAGAAAGTTCCCTAACTCATATTTGTAAAGTGCATCCTGATGTGCGGCATCTGTGCTAGTTATCAGTGAGTCAGATATACTCCTTCTTCTGCACACAATGGTTATTTGGGAATGTAGCATAAGGGTTTAACCAGATTTCTTGACTGTTATGGAGCAATCCTCCCATATTGCTCATATAGGCAGGAAAGAGGCTCCTGATGCCCTCTCCCGTTTCTCAAGAAAAAGTTCAACAGAGAACAACATTTAGCCATTATCCTACAATTTAAGAAAACGTAAGTTTGCAGCGGAGAACACACAGAGCCCTGAGACTTCCTTTATAGACTAGCGTTTGCTAGATATATTTAAAAGCTATCAGAAAACACATGAAAAAAGACTAGATGCACTGGATAATATGGAAGCTCATAGTTCAGGAAGGAAAAGTTTTTCATCACAAGATGCGCTTTGTAAAATGGCACTATTATATTTACTTATTGTTTCGAAGCATCTGACATGGCTTTTTTAAAAAAAAAAATAGAGCTATTTTCATTTTGTATAGTCAATCTATTATAGCCAAACTGGAGATGAGAAAATTGAGGGAAAAATGCAACAAATGCTAATTCAGATAACTTATAGATGAAAGATAACTTAGTGCCAACCATATGCCTCACATTCTGTATTTGCTCAAGCAGCTAAGTTTTATTAGGGTTGATACTCAAAAAAAAACAAATTTAATTTTAATGTGCAACTATTCACTGCAAGCAAATTTTAAACTATATATATATATAAATGTAATATTTGCAAGAAGGGTTATGTTGGTTAGTGTCATAAATCATCAAATCACAGAAGAGAAACAACGCAATATGATTTAATTAACTATACAATACAGCATAAATTTTGAAGTTCATAGATAAAGTATCCTCACTCTATAGATCAACTCACTCTTCACAGGTGGTTAATACAAGTTGAAAACTATACACCAACAGCTTTGAATAATTCTGAATAAGGAATAAAATGGAGAGTTTTGCTTTCTTCTTACTAATACTTTGTAATTTGAAGAGAAAACAACTGAAAAATAAATCATTTGTTTAAAATTATTAACTGAGCACAATCACATCCAAGTTATAGTCTGCCACTTTATCTCAAAACACTGCTACAGCTGGGTGAATATTGGGGAAGTCACAAATATTTGTTTACATATTTTAAACACAAGCATTTCGGTGCAAGTTTAAATACAGGCATTTGTACAAGTTTTCTGGTTAGAATATTTATGGAAACAGATTTTTAAGCAAATGTTAAGAGAGAATACATGGAAAATGAATGTAGAATTTATAAGCAAGATTATTTGCTAAATTTGCTAAAATTGCTAATACTCAAACTTCTGGCAAACAAATTACTGTATAAATATTATATTGTTCACAGAATTATTTGGTGAATAATTTCAACTGACACATACATTCCAGAAAACTCACAATTTGCTTGTGGTTAATTTATGAAAAGGAAAATAGTTGAAAGTCTCGCCATTGAATAAGTTATTCATTATTAATTATTTTCCATGCTTTAACAATAAAAACAGAGGTCAGATGGGAAAAAAAACCCTTAGTCTTATATAGCTAGATATAACACATTGCAAAATTAGCCTGATCAACATACACCTCAGAAAATTAGGGAAACACAAAATCAAAGGTCAAGTATGTCTATGTCTGAAGTGCGAATAATTTCTCCTGGATGTAGCATAAAGGTGTTTCTTGAAGCATGTTATTAGATATGTAAATCATTTCTGTTACATTTCAACTTAGTTGGCAATTGAGATGTGAACCATCCAGCTATGAGGAGTACACATGCAAATGTTGACATCCAAGAGGATTTCTTTAACACAGTACATTCCTTTAGTCTAGAGTCTAGACTAACCACAGATAAGGACATTGCTGTATGAAGCAGCAAGGTGACTAGAAACAAAAATTAGTCCCAAGCAATTAATAAATGTTATCTTTTTCATTTCTTCTACTGAGCAAAGACTAGCTCCTCTTCTCAAGAAGAATATTATTACTCTCCCTACAATATGCAAATGAAATCTCATGTGAGCATTCCTGAACAAATGTCATGCCTCTCAATGGGTACTTGAGAAAGCACAAAAGTGGTGAACTTTTTCCTCTAGGGATGGGGAGTTACAAAAGGAGTGAGAATGGTTTCTGATGAAGGGAATAGGACTTCAGATGCTTTTAGTCGCTAATGGATATTCTCTGAATCAAAAGCTATTAGCCAGTGGGAAATGGCATAGATGTGTGTCATTTTTCCCTACATGAAATGACAGTAATCAGCATAACAATTCTAATACTATGCATAGAACAGAAATAGTAAGACAGTCCCATAAACATCCTTTTTCTCTCACTCTCCAATTGTTAATAAATGGAGTTTAGTTCATGTAAAAAGGAAAATTAGTATAGAAAATAAATGAAATTTAATAAGCGAAAGAAATTGACTAAAAGTCACACGTCAAAGTGTATTCAGATATGTTAGGTACTATTCTATACATTGCTGAAAACCCAGGTTTCACTTCCATATTAATCAACAGTACTGAGAGCTCATATGTGACTGTGCTCAGACAACACACGGTACATAACACAACAGCGATACTGACATACAAAATCCTCCTTAAAACATGCTTATCCTATCAGACAGAAAGGCTCAAAAAAAAAACAGCAAGAAAATTAGAAGATACATATTCATAAATACAGCATCCCTAGCATTTTTCCTATCCCCACAAAAAACAATCCACTAAATGAAAAGCCCATATGGAACCAAATCCTCCCATTGAGTACTGTGGAATGCAATGTATACAAGAGTCTTTTTCATCTAGGAACTGCAAGAGGGCCCAGTACCAAGAGCATATTAATTGACAGGCTAGTTGTGTTTGTTTGGCCACATTTCCTCATCAAGGCGTATAGAGCAAAATAGATATTTTCACTAGATATACTGTCAATTGCTAGCTCTGTCCCCCACTCTGCCATACACAAAAATATAACTAAGTGCCGTATTGTCTCCTATTCTACTCATATAGTATGTCATTTGCCCAGTGTGAGCCACAGCACAATCTTCTCTGGCTCCTGAAAGCAGCATACCATCACAGCATTCTTTATAAACATTTCAGGAGAAAATGAAGATAGCATTTCCATTTTTAAATGATTTCTCTTTGAGGAAACTTTATATAATCCTAAAAACACACCCCAGAGGTAATGATTTCCTTATCATGTTGTTATCCTGAGCAGGTTATTAATACAGTGAAAGGCCACCTCTATCCCTAGACAAACATCCATCCATCCAAGTAAATTATTACAAAGATGTTTAGGGAGCTTTTCATTAGACATACATTTATCATGGACAAAGAACATTCAGGTTTTCCATCAAACAGTTTCTGTACTGTACTTACCTTCCTGTCTGGCCAGTTATACTTTGCAAATATTGTATCATACGTGTCCACAGCACCATCAGTGATCAGCATTATGGCTTGACTGCAAATACTCCCTTGTCCTGTGTGATTGAACTGTGAAAGGAAACAGTCATTTAAGTAATAGACTTAAGTGTGCAGATCCTATGGAGAAGTTCTACTGTGCCCAGCGAAGTAGGTTACAGAAACCTTCACATAAGTTTTGTAATCTTTTATTATATATGTATTCATCTATTGTACTACACTTTGGCGTCTGCATAATTAAAGAGGTACCATTTATTATTGTGTATCCACAGAGTGGCATAAACAGTCTGATCAATTAGAAGATATATATTCATAAATACAGCATCCCCAGCATTTTCCCTATCCCCACAAAAAAACAACCCACTAAATGAAAAGCCCATATGGAACCATATCCTCCCATTGAGTACTGTGGAATATCAGAGGGGTGGGGTTTTTTTGTTAGTTTTGTTTTTTATAACTATATATATATGGTATATCTTATAAATAAGGTATGTCATAAAATGATTGCAAGGCTAAAAAACAAAACAAGGAGAAAATAGAATATTCCTTTCCTTTATTCCACTTACGCAAATGGAAACTGAAAGACCAAATGGTAAATTAGTGGTGATGAACCACACGCAAATATATTCACAGATTCAATGATACAGGATAAACATCAGCCACAAATGGAAGAAATATAGACAATTATGAGTGAAACAACTCTTTAAGAAAGTACTGGAAATATGAATGATTTGTTGACTGAACATATAAAAGACTGAGCATTGACCAACGCTACCAAGTATGAAGACTAGTAAAGACTGTAGGATATAGTACAAGCACTGGATGAAGCTCTCAAGGAAGCTGTAAGATCAAAACATGTATGTTAGTTGAATGATATAATTTATGCTACAGCAACAGTAGCAGCTCAATGGTTTCTCCTCAAGCCAGTTGAGGATTTGAACCATTGGAAAACTCCCTATATTCAAGAACTCCCATGAAAACACAGGTTAAACCAAAATATTAACATCAGGATATCAGCCTACTGAATGAATTTTAAAATATCATTTGAAGAGAAAACAGAAGCAAATGGCCATGGAGATGAAAGATGAGCTGAATGAAAGAAATGTGAGAGCTGTGAGGAACAATGCAAATAGAAACTGATCACTGAGTCATAAGCATGGAAGCTAATCAGCACAAAGCTGTCAGTATCAAGAGAATAGACATTTCACAAGATAACCTAGGAGATTCTTTGATCAGATCGACATAAAAGCAGAATAAGAAAAAAAAAAGAGCCGATAAATAATGGGGAAGAATATTAGTGCTAATGAAAGGAAATTTGGTCTGAGAAAATACAATCTGCAGTCTGATTTGTTGTATTAAAAAAGTGAGAGAAAAATTTAAAAGCCACACAACAGAGGAACACAGGAACATCAAAGACAGAAATAGATGAGGTACTAAGAATAAAAATCAGAACGCATCCAGACTAGATAAGGTGCATGGAGTCTGCCTGAAATGCCTAACAACTCTCCATGATTGTTTACTTGAACAACTTAATAAATGGTTGAGAATGGATGTCCAAGATGGTGATAGGGAGAATCATTCATATAAAAAAAAAGGAAGGAGGCCACCATGATCCCAATCAGAAGTTTGCCAACTATGTGGAAAGTTCTTATGGCAATTCTGGATAGTGTTAGCATGCAATGGATACTAGTTCCTGAACAAAAAGCTGACAAGTACACATGAAAGGCACAAAGACCACTTCAGGCTGAAGAGGACAAGACATGGACAGGATGTACATCCAACTACACGACGGAGGAAAAGGTCTGTTATTGGTGGAACAAGCAATTGACAATGAAGAACAACACTGAAATCAATGAGGAGTCAGAGTAACAGATCATCTGGTTGCAGTTAACAAGCAATGACCAAGTGTGCATCCCAGGTCAGAAAGCATAGAAGAAAAGAGAAAGCAAATTGCCAAAGAAAGACTCAAAAGATTTATATAGAAATCAATGAAGGGATAGTGTTGGTGAAGGAATGTTCCCCTTAGTGACAGGTTTCAGAGTAGCAGCCGTGTTAGTCTGTATCCGCAAAAATAGCGAGGAGTACTTGTGACACCTTAGAGACTAACAAATTTATTTAAGCATAAGCTTTTGTGGGCTATAGCTCACTTCAACAGATGCACAGAATGCAACATACAGTAGGAAGATATATATATACACATACAGAGAACATGAAAAGGTGGAAGTTGCCATACCACCTCTAAGAGGCTATTTAATTAAGATGATCTATTATCAGCAGGAGAAAAAAAAAACTTTTGTAGTGCTAATCAAGATGGCCCATACCAGACAGTTAACAAAAGGTGTTAGGTACTTAACATGGGGAAATAGATTCAATTTGTGTAATGATGGCTTGTAGAAGGATCTCTCTAAAGAGAAGAAAGCCTCACTATAAGAGCACAAGAGCAGTCCTTAAGGCTCAGTTATGACTGAAACAAAATTGACCAACAGAACTCCTCCTCAAACTGCAGAATGTGTTCCAAAAAGGAAGAGATGATGGAGCATGTGGAGCCCCTGCAGGAGCCTGGCTGGGAGAGAATATATGAACATACACAAAGAGGTTGCCAAGTGTCTGTACTGAAGCCTCTGTGGCAAGTTCTCATTTAAACGAACCATGTGGAATTACAACCATTGATTTGAAAGAACTCTAGAGAATAAAGAAGGTAAGATTTTATGAGAACGGGCAAGTTTCACAGACTGAATGCTGCAAGCAAACAGGCTGGACATAGTTGTTCCAGAAAAGAAGACAAACAAGACCATGCTAATTGATATTGAGATAGCAGCAGCAAAAAACCATAAAAGATAGTGAAGTATGAAGAACTCTGCCACAAAGTGGAATGATTATGGAAAACTAGAATATAGAGAAGCCCAGTGATTACTGGAGCATTTAGAGTGATCCCTAAGAATGTGAATGAGCAGCTCAAGAAATGGTAGGAGCACAAGACATCATGGACAGTGACTTCCAGAAGACAATGTTCGGAGGCACTGTGAGAATTTTAAGGAATGTCAAAGGAGAACGAGTGTATCTGAACTTCTGAAATGAAGAAATTCTACAGGGTTCAAAAAAAAAAAAAAAAACCTCCTGACTACCCAAACTTATGGAGTCACTTCATGGTCAGGATTTACTGGTGACTTGGAGGGGAAATTTTAGACAGTAGCTTTCTCCTTTTTATGCTTAAAGATCACGCATGTTGTGAAGGCTATTTGTTTAAAAGCCCAAACATCCTGAAGAACTAATACTGAGGGATAACAACAATGACAACAAATAAATTTCCTGATGTTCAAAAACATTCTTCACTTCAGGGGGACACATGCATCACGGTAGCAGTCCATGGGTGAGATCTAGGGACACTGTTACTTGAGGGCAGTCATGAGTGTCACCTTCTACTAAAGCTTCATGAGGTTATGTATTTAGTATTATACAGTCAACCAAAAATATGTGGTATTCCCAGCACAGGATAAAAAAGCAGTCACTCTTGCCATCTCCTCAAGCACTGCACAGAGTTAGTATCACACGCACTACACCATCTCTGAAGGAACTGGTCTCACAGACCTTTAGTCAATCTTTCAAAGCAATTTTGAATAAAAACACAATTATAATTCTCTATTTTCTAACTGCATTTCCTCCCAATGAATCTCTATTATCCTTTCCCCTATACTTAAAGAAAGGATACTTTGGGTCTCCAGCATGAAGCCTCTGAAGGTTCTGTCTAATCTTGTCAGCCCTCTTGTGTTTTAGCTACTGAACAGATGGAATTTCTTTTTCCATCAAATATTTACAGATGAGTTTGTAAGTGATCTACTGATGAAGTAATAGAGCCAGAGGCACTGAGAAAATGGAATGTCCCTGTTTGGAAATCTTTCTATTTTCTTCAGCAGATTTTGAATCGGAACCAAGATCTCCAAGGCACTGAAATTAAATCATAGTTCTTCCGGAATTACTGTAAACAGCTCTGGCATCTTGTGGTTCAATCCTTCTGTAATTGCAACTTTAAGTCTCTGACTTGTGCTACTTTTCCAATCCCATCCAGTCTACAAGTGAGAAAGGTGGATTTCCTTTCATTATGATGTCCTTTGACCTAACGTTTTCCTATATCCATAAAGTTACTTTGGCAAAAGGAGGATTCTTCACATGGACTACTCTTTTTAAATTATCCTAACTAAATTATGGAAAAAGGAGCAAAGTATATTAGAATATCTAAAGAATGGTGAATGGTGGAGGTGGGATGTCTCCATATATTTATTTTAAAACATTACTATTCTCTATCTACATCCACATTATTCTAGATGGTAATCTGTTGTTTGAATATTTTGAAGAATGCGATTAAATTCAAATGCTTTGATGAGTAATATCTCCTCATATTTGTCTAGAACTTTATTTTTATTGAATAGAAAGAGTGATGAAAGTGTTTTCCATAAGAATAACAATGACAAGGGCCTTATGATGAACTACAATTAACTTAGTGATTCATCAGTTAGCAGTGAAAATTTCAATGCATCCTGACATTTAGAGGATTTGGTTGTGATTAAGTCTTTGAAATGTCACAGAATTTTATTTAATTGGCTATGATATTTTTAAAAAGGTAATCACTGCAAAGATTGCATTCATCTCCAAAAGAGATAATTGCGGTTGTCACATGATATAGTAGGTACTAACTACTGTACCAAGCACATTGGTATTCTTGCAGCAACTAATGAATACTGCATAAATCAGTGGTTGGAAAGAACTTGAGAGTGGATTTAAATATGCTTTTCAAAGACATTAGTATGAACAACTTCAGCTTCAAAGACATTAGGATTAACAAACTACGCAAATACTGAAACTGAAATGCAGGTAACTGCAAGACAAAATTAACTGAGTTTAATTACTGTAACCTCTGAACAATCCTAAAAACCAAGCCAGAATCTCAATAGCCCATTTATGTGATAAATAGCTTGTGTGAGAGTGAGACACTCCTAATTAACCTGTAATGTACAAGAACAGATTTCTAGTGCTTAAAGGTCACATACAGTAGATGAAGTGGAAAATAATTTAAAGTCCCCTTCCAAGGGAGATTAAGTAGCATCCTTCTGGACAAAGCTGTTTAAAAGCACACTTGTAAGAGAGTAAATGTGTATATATGTATATAGCAGACATATTTCTATGTTCATAGAATCATGGAAGATTAGGGCAGGAAGAGATCTCAGGAGGTCATCTAGTCCAACCCCCCCGCTCAAAGCAGGACTAACCCCAACTAAATCATATTATAAATATGTAAAGATATATAAAGCTATTATCTGAATTTTTATATTATAAAATGGAGGAAGACATCATTTTATGTTGGTCAGATCTGAAGGTACATGTAGCATGTTCCATCATTGCCTTCCCAATGATTCTCACTCACCATGGTTACAGCTCAGTGGGACATGATTTCACTTCATTCTCTCTGCTATCTATTTACATTACTACGTTTTTAAGTAGGCTTTATACCACACTCAGTGCTATATTATCTAAGTGCCTTACATATATTAATACAAACACCCAGGAGCTCAGGTTTTCTTGATCACTGGGATCAAATATTTTTTCCAATGTATGTGGATTTGGAGGGCTAATCTGGGATGTTTTTTGTGCATACGAGAGCTGGTATTTACTGTGGAACATCAGGGTTCTGATATTATACTCTGCGTCCACATTAATAATTTTCCCATGTAGGGAAAATATTAAGTGGCTTTTACAGACTCACTTGTATAATTAACTCCACCCAGACAGAAGGAAGATGGGAGTTGACCTCAGACAAAAAGAATGCAGGCTGGGACAGGTGGTTCCTGGGGGAAGACTCACTACGAATAAACTAACCTCTAGGAGAAGTTTCAGAGTGGGGTTTCATATAGTATCATTTTGAAATAACCTTATTGTTAAGAAACTAGCCCTGGGCGTTACAGCTGTTCCTGAGTAAAAGGGTAAGTGGGCTGTGGTACTAGGTCCCAGTGATCCAGTATTTCAATTCAGGTTAGCCCTCCCCACCATCAGCTTCCTGACAGCCCCAGGACTTCAGACAATAAAGGTGGTATACAGCCACCTTTCTCTTACCCTCTTTGAGTTCAGGCCATGGTTACACTGGCACTTTATAGCGCTATAAAGCCCCCACGAGCGCTATAACCTACTCCCCGTCCACACTGGCAAGGCACTAATAGCGCTATAACCGTGGAGTTATAGCGCTATTATAAATCCACCTCCTCATGGGGAATAAGGGCTGTAGCGCAGCTGCTGTAGCGCTACAGCAAGAATGTGGACACCCACTGCGCTACAAGTAATCTCTGGAGATGCCTAGAGCCATTTAAGGCAATTGACGTCTCTTCCCTTTGTTTTGAACTCGGCTGGAGGAATGTGGAAGTACCTCTTTAGCGTTTCTTTCTTAACTCGGCAGATAAGCAATGCAAATGTTTAAGGAGGGAGCCTGTGTGAAAACAAAGCCTTCTGTGAACGGAGGCTCACTAACAGGCTTTCAGAAAAACAGAAAAACCACTGTCTCTCTCCCTCCGCATACACACAACGCGTCCCCCCTCACCCCCCTCGTTTAAAAAGCACGTTGCACCCAGCTGAATGCTGGGATACCTGCCCTAATGCGCTGCTCTTAATGCCGCATTAAGTGCCCCAAATGTGGCCATGCTATACCGCAGGAGCATCTGAGTGTGGACATACAATAGCGCTATACATATTACTGTATAAGGGGACCGCTATAACCTATAGCGCTATAATCTTGTAAGTGTAACCATACCCTCAGTTTGTGCTGATTCTGCCCTGCGTGATTGCATCTGGTATTCACGCCTTGCTGTGCCTTACTGTAGTTTTGTGATAAGGTAATTTACACTTTTTCAACTGCTCATCCATATGGGCATCTTGCTGAAGGAGGTAATTGCTTATAATTAGTTGCAGAAAGAGATAAGCCCAAACCACCATGAGAAGCTTTGGCTTGACTGTTGCACTGAAGAAAGTTGCAATCCCATGTGTTGGCCTGGGCTTTTGGTGTGGCACTATGAGGTAATCAATCACAGGGTTTCCCATATACTAACTTTAAATCTATGTTTATTTCAGTAAAAGTTGTAACCAATGGCTTTAACCTTAAAAAAGCTGTCAAGGTTGTAATTGGTTCAATTAAACATTAAAATTCAGCAGACACCCATTTCTCTTTCATTATCACTCAGTTCCCCTTCCCCTCTCTTTTATTTGCTTGATGAATTGCACTGGGTTGTCCCCATTATGATGCTCAATCTGAAATGACAGTGTTCCTGTACATAGACATTAGTCACAGGAATGTTATCAGAAATCCAAAGCTGACCTCATGTTTTGGCCGATAAATAACAGAAATATTATTATACCTCTGAACTGTTTCCAAGTGGTCTATATCTAGACAGAAATCAAGAAAATTTTGCATTTCTTTCTCTATGAGTATGGGAAAATAGAAATGATACATTATAAAAACTCTTCAGATAGTTACTTTTGTACAAAGCTGTCTAAAACATATTAATCTAAAAGTAAAAGCAGTAACAATCATTTTCTGATTTATAATAACTGTTTATGTTCCTAAAATGTTTGTCAAATATAGAGACTAATACAATAACTAACAATTATCAAAAAAATAAAGTGGTAAACTCATATTTAACTGAGAGTACTTCAAGACACACCATTGTCTAATGCAATGGTTTTCAAACTTTTTTCTGGGGGCCCAGGTGAAGAAAATTGTTCATTCCCGTGACCCAATGGAGCTGGGGATGAGGGGTTTAGGGTGTGGGAGGGGTTCACAGCTGGGGCAGAGGGTTAGAGTGTGGGGGTGAGGGCTGCAGGGTGGGGCCCGGAATGAGGGGTTCAGGGTGTGGGAGGGGGCTCTGAGCTGGGGCAGGGGATGCATGCTCTGGGGTGGGGTTGGGGATGAGGGGTTTGAGATGCAGGAAAGGGCTCCAAGTTTGAAGGGGGCTCAGAGTTGGGGCAGGGGATTGGGGCGCAGGATTGGAATGCGGACTTACTTTCGGTGGCTGCCGGTCAGTGGCGCAACTGGGGTGCAGAGGCAGGTTTCCCACCTGTCCTGGCACCTCAGACTGCACTGCGCCTAAAGCGGCTAACAGCAGGTCCGACTCCTAGGCTCTCACCTGCAGGCACTGCCCCTGCCCCCAGCTGAAGCTCAGGGCAGCGGGCAGTGCGCAGTGCCTCATGGCCCCCTTGCCAAGAAGCCGGATTTGCTGCTGCCTGCTTCCGGGGCACAGTGTGGTGTTGGAACATATAAGCACTAACCTGCCTTAACTGGGCAGCATCGCCAACAGGACTTTTATGGCCCAGTTCGCGGTGCTGACCAGAGCTACCAAGTGCCTTATATGCTGCAACCAATACTGGGTTGCTATTCAAACTTTGAAAATCGATGGTCTAATGTGAATGAACAGCCACTTAAATAATCTTGATAACGTGTGTGTGTGTCTCGCTCTCTCTATTTTATATATATATAAAATATATGTCATAGATCTGTCTCGTTTATTGGATATGGGCAATTTTCAATTACACTGTATGCTAGCTCATGAAGCACCTTTCTTATCATAATCCTATGAGAGTGGGGGACTTTGAGAAGGATCCTGTTATGATTTAATATCTAGTTATTAAAATGAAAGTTCATTTTCAGCCAATTAATGTAATAGGTGGGAAGAGCATCAATGCAAATGCTTAAAGAAAGGTGCAAACTTACATCACTGAGAATGTTGAAAGCCTCATTTAAAGCTATATTCAGCATTCCAATTCCTTTTGCAAAAAGTTTGTTGAGGTGTTCCCTGAAGTGCTGAAACATGAAAAAAAAAAATAGGTTGTAAAAGCAATAGTCTAAGAAATTCAATGTACATGTTAATACATTTTATACAGGTCACTGACTGACAATTTATGGGCATTTTAATATATCTATATAACATTAATGATAAAATACAGATTAACATAAATCTGGGATAAAGGGAACAATTTTGTTACATACCTATTCAATTCCTTTTCTCATACATATCAAAATCACAATCCTGAATCGCTGGACAGCCAGCTGTCAACACTGAGACAGTTCTCAACCATTTATAACACTCAATTCCCAGCCTCTTTAGGCAAAGGTAGCCTTAACATATTCCCAGTGGATGCTCCAACAAAAATAATGAAACCCAGAAAAAAAATCCACATCTAATAGGATCCGTCTAGCCTCAATAAGAACAAATATTAGCAATAATTTTAGGAAGGGAGCAAAGGGTATGGTGAATTGGATATATATGAGGCGGCGGATAGACATGTTTTGTTATTTGATATTCTCAGTTCTGTTAGTCAAATGCAAATGGGAGTGTTATGACACAAGAGAAATTAGAAGTCCAAGATTAATGCATAAATTAGAAATTTGTGTTATTAATTTGACATGTGTAACTCAATATCTAGATAGGATTTCAATAAAAAGCTACACTATAAAAGCAGCAGCAAAATTGTCCAGTTTTCAAGCTATATTCAATCCACCAAACCTGGCATGGATTGAAAGGAACAAGTAAAGCAGAGAATAACAGAGGGAAAGGAGAATTAGGAAAGGATGCTTGTAGTTGAAGGAGGCTTGTGTGAGCTCACAAAAGCCCAATGTTAGCAGAGCCAGATTCTAGGCTCCAAAAAGGAGAATTTTAGCTTTCTTTCCATTCCACTTTGTTTTAAAAGAAAGTCTCCAGAATTTAAAACATAAAAGTATATAAACCAATCACTATGGGAGAAAGGAATCAACAGATGGACCTCACGTCTGCAGTATGATGTTAGAGAGAATTTAAAGTATGACCTGATCCTGAATCATAGACAACCCATTTTTTTTCTCTTTGATCTCATACCCCAAATCCTCTATCTTGTTTCAGCAAAAATGACTATTCACACTAATTCATAAGCAAAATTAATTCTTGGTGTAACTCCACTGAGTTACATCAGGGATGTTGGGGCAGTAATTCTGTGGCTGGTACAGAGGCTTCAGAGGACATTTTTTTGGCAGGAATAAACTTTTATGCTCAGCCATTTAATTAATTTGGGAATTTTCACTTTGTTTTCTGTTTAGGTGTATCTATCACTTCTTGAGCCTTAACATATCTGCTTCAAAGGTTCTTAAATGAACTCCAATGTAATATTATGGTTGATAAAACAATTCCTCTACAGCGGGGATGAGACATAATCAAATTCACCCCTCTGCAGAGGGCTAGCTTCAAACCTATGAATTGCCTATGTCCCATTTAGAACCCTGTTTTGAGACTTTAAGTGGGACTTAAGTTGTGCATAGAGCTTGCACAAGACCTTTCCATAGGGGGTAAAGTTACTCTCAAAGAGCAATTCAGGAAGCTTGCACTGTCACTACCCATGCTATAATATTTATTCAGTAACTAAACACACTTCATTTTCCGGTACTGTCAAAATTCTGTCCCCTTCCATGAATATTACATTCAACAGTAGTGTAACACCACAACAAGGGTATAGTAATAAGGTCAGAATATGCTCCAGACATACTGGGTATTAAAAACTGTTGGCAATGTTTGAGAGAAACTGTGAATTAGCAGACAAGGAACGATCCTATTTTTATAACCAAACAAATAAATTTTTCACTGGATTTTTCTCTCTAAAAACAATATTTTCATATCAGGAAATTAAGTCTTCTAGGTTTATAATGGAAAGATTGACATACAATGTCACATACAGTGTCATGAACCATGCTGCTATAAAAAGAAGTTGTATGTAGTATCACCTAGTACATGTCACTCTCAAACAATTCTCTATAATGCATTTTTTTTTGTAAAATAAAAGTATGTTATAGTTTATTGGAAGCCAGAATACTTTCTATTTTTTAAACTCTAGTAAATTAGAGGTAAAAAATTTACATCTCAGCTCCAGGCAATTTTGAGGCATATGTTTTTGCCACAAGAATAGGCTGGTTTTCCAAAACAATTAGTATAGTTTAATGCTCATAATGACCTTCTAAATGTTGTTCACACAGCTCAATATTTTGAACAGCCAAAAGACAAAGTCTTGTTTATGTAAATTAGCAGTGACAGTATAAAACTCAGTACAACCTAGATAGTGGAATGCTGTTTTTGCACCATTAAATTTACCAGATAGTAAATTTAAATGAACACCAATAAATATCTGTATAATAATAATAGCAGTAATGTTAACGAAATTCTTTCCTATTCACTACATAGATATAATTAATAATTTGAACAAAGAAAATCAAAACACTACTTATACAAAGACAAATGAAACAAAGAAGTAGTTATCTTTCTAAAATAAGAGTTAAAGTACCATTGATCTTTAAATACATTTGCATTGCACCAATATTTTTAAAGCAATAATAAAATCATGTGAATAAAATACTCAAACATTCAATAAATGCATTGAACTTTATACTGTAACCAAATACAAATTTTAAAATCCTTGGAAATTTAAGCTTATATTGACAGCAAACTACATTGTTAGCTTTTCAACCACAACCTGTGTGTATTGAGTGTACTGGGGTAGGTTGGAACACAAAGATAGTGGTTCTCAATTCTGGGCCAGATTCTTTGTTCCTAGCATAATTCAGAGCACCCTCCTGGGTACTCTATACTGTCTATAGCACTAATCCAAAGCCCAGTGAAGTCAAGATTCCAATCAGTTTCAATGGATATCACCCCAACTCTAACATCATGAAAAAAAAAAAAAAGCTTTTCAGATTCTCTTGAAAATGGAAAAAAATTCTGTGAAAATTTTTGATTTGGTCATAAATCCATCTTTTATCGAAACAATTATTTTGACAAAAAAAATTCAACTAGCTGTAGCAGCCACACCCCCTCTCACACAGACCTGACAGAGGTTGTGATGGGATAGCACACAGCTGTCATAGCTGATTCTTATGCGCCAAACTGGTGGAATTGCCTGGAAACTGGCAATACCAACTTTCTACAGGAGGGTCAAGATTCTGACCTTTTATCTTTTAATAAATCAACTGGATTAAAATAAACAACTAAGTATCCCAATTGATTTTTTTCCCTTGGAAGTAGACTGCTGTTCCATAAACACTAATTGAACTAATGAAGAACTTTGCTATAAAAGAATGTTTCACAATAGTTTACAAAAGCTCAGAACATTTCACAGACTATTTCATAGACACTGTGAAAACTTTTTGACAATGTATGTACACTATCACATATGAACACACAATATAAAGAAATAGATTGTTTATAATTGCCAGTAAATAGTATAATTTCTAATCTAGAAATCAATTTATGTGATCTATCAGAAGAACAAATATTTTCTCTCCTCATAGTTAGACAGATATGTGCCGAAAAATACACGGTTGAAATACGTATAAATATAATGTTGACATTTGCTTGCTATTCAAAACAGTAAAATGTTGACAATGAATTCCATGCACTATGAATTTTAATGAATCTATGTTTTCTGCCTCTGGCCTCATAGTGAGCAGATGCTAGTAGGTGACTCTCCAAAAGGACTGAATTAAGTAAGGGTTGGGTTTTTTAAAAAAATTGTGCTTTGTATTCTCTATCTTTCATTGATTTTTCAATCTGTTCTTTGTTGTTTCAGACTGTCAATAGCACTTCAACACTATGTTTATCTATCCACTAGAAAATTTAGTCAACATTTAAATTATTATTTCTTTAATGCGCAGTGCACATCTTTACCATACTAAGTTTTGTGGATACACTGCACTAACTGGAGTTATGCCAAAGGAAGTTAAAAGTCTTTTCAATGGTGGAACAAAGAATAGATTTTTCAAGCTGTTAGTGTATGTCTAGTTGAGGATAGGTTTGTTTTAAAACACTCAAGATGTATTATTGTGCCTACTGCACTTTATAAAAAGCCAGATTCCAATACTCATAATGACAATGAGTGATACTATATTCCATGATCAGTCCAAATGACTTCAATGGGATTACTGATGGCATAAGGTATTGTTCAGTGAATCTAGCCCAAGATGATTATTGTTTTTAAGGGGAAAAAAACAAAGTTTCAGACATTTAGTTTCTCCCTTTTCAGATTTGCAGTCATCTACAGCTATGCGCTAGACTAGAGCCTATTGTAAGTTATGCTTTTGCAACTCCTTTCATTAGTAAAGAAACACTACAGGCATTACATTTTCAAAAAAGCATCTAATTCTGGATGCAAGAATGCCAACATTTCAACTTAGCATACCTCTGCTTCTGTGTTCATACGTTATACTGTTGTCTACAAACACCAATCCGTATCCATATCAAGAATTATATATATAACACCAGGAGTAATGCACATGTAAACAATACTTTGTACCTATATCATATTTTTCAACTAATTTCAGTGCATTCCAAAAAAGCAAGCCTAACAGCTCCCTGCAAGTCACATAATTAATTACAACGAACTGATTTTACAGTTGAGGGTCAGTGTGTTTAAAGACACCAACTTGAAAAAAACAGCATGTGGCCACACCAGTTAGACTTTATTATAATGCAGGTGCACAATGGAGCAGAATTAAGGTTGCACTGACAACTGTAAATCGGGCATTCCCTAACTTTCAACTGCTTGTCTTTGTAACCTAAAGCATTTTCTTTTACCATAAATTTCTGAATGTAATTTCCTAGCAGAATTTCCTAGTCTACAGCAGGGGTCAGCAACCTTTCAGCGGTGATGTGCCAAGTCTTCATTTATTGAATGAAATTTAAGGGCTCGCGTGCCAGTCCGGAAGGGGCGGGGCTTCAGGCAGAAGGGGAGGGGCTGAGAGGGGGTCAGTCCACCCCCTTTGAGATCCCCCAAAGGCTCCTCCCAGCTGGGGTCTGCCAGCCTGGGTGAAGGCACTGAGTGGGGCAGGCAGCGGGACCCTGGCTGGCAAGGGAAACCCCAAAGCAGCGGCGGGCTGAGCGCTCAGCCTGCTGCAGCATTGTGGTTTCCCTCACAGGCTCCTGCCAGCCAGGTCTCAGCCTGCTGCCAGCCTGGGTTCCCTCCACCCAGGCTAGCAGTGGGACCTGAGTGGGGCAGGCACTGGGACCCTGGCTGGCAAGGGGCCAGCGGGGGAACCCAAAGCGGCGGTGGGCTGAGCCCTCCACCATGTACCAGAGGAAATCAGCTCACGTGCCAAAGGTGGTACACGTGCTGTAGGTTTCCGACCCCTGGTCTACAGTATAGATTTCTACCACCTGAGCTACAGGACTAAACTACATTAGGTGTCAGCAGAAATAGGCCACTATTGTAGAGGGAAGACTGGGCCACTGGTTCCACATAGTAGGTGCAGGGGAGAGAAATCAGGGAGAACCAATCCATGCTTTCTAACCTCCTCCCCCTAGCAGAAGTGAGGCACTTCTGGCTCATACACTGCCCTCAGGGTGAAATACTGGCCGCTGAGGGCATGTGCTGGACCTAAGGAAGAGTGTGATTGGGAAGGGGAGGGGAAGAGACATCTGTAGACGGAAAACACTCTCTGCCAAATTTCAGAGAGTTGCTGCAAATTTCAAGATGTTACAGCTTCTCAAAATAAGGTTGCAAAAATCTTTTATAATGAAAGTGTTAGGAGAACCTAAGTAAATGGAGAGCTGAGAGTGTCTCCTGTGATAATATCAGCAAACACAACATTTTAAATTAGAAGCATGATTGCAAATTTAGAATCTCCCTTTAAATGACCTATTCAAGGTCAGACAGAACCCAGAATAGAATGTTGGATTCCCTCACTCCTGAGAATTTAAAAGGCCTTTGCACCTTTTTATTTTTACATATGATGTTCTTTGGATAATAAGAGACACCACTGAAAATTTCTCTCTCACCTATCTGTCCATCTTCCTCAGGGCTTTTTTAGTATCTATCGCTATAGAATTGGAGCTTGTGCATAGTAATATGAGAGTGTTCAGACATTGAATGGGATATCTGTGCAGATGTACAACTGTGTACACAAACATTTGTGTGTAATTATAAACCTAATTTCCATGTGCAATTACCACTATGTGGAATGTCTACTAGCAGACTCAGATACCTAATTTGCATGCATAACCTTGGTAATTCTGAATGCAAATTAGTCACACAATTATGACAATCAGGCCTTCATGTCTGATTACAAAATTATAGGTGAATAATATATACAAGGGAAGTTGTGACTTCATTACAATAAGTGGATGTGGATGCATTCAGCTGAGGGTCCATGTCTCAGTTTTGAGCTAGTTGGAAAAACAGAGGGTGAAAAGAGGAAGTTCAGAAAAATTTAATAGTGAAATTCAGCACTGCACAGAGAGCAGGACAAGGACTATGCATCACTCAAAGAGAGTTTCAGTGGTACAGAGACCCTTCTGAACCTCTGCACATATCTGACTCCGTTTAAAAAAAAATACTCCTGGATGACAAAATCCTTGTTTTAATGAAAAATTTCCAACCAGCAGACCCAATAATGATTTATGGTTGGCAAACAAGATTTTATACAGGTCAATCAAGCTGTGACAGTGGATCTCTTGGCTTCATACCGGCTTCCAAGTCAGAAAGAAATCAAGAAAATAATTTGCTCATCTTAAAATCAGAGGAAATGTTCTTGTCTCATGTCTAAATACAAAGCATATGTGTCTGAAGAATAATGGGTATTATAGGGCATACTTCTGCTATTGTTTCCAGAATGATAACAATAAGGAAAGGGGGCTCCTCTACATTGAAACAGGAAAAGTCCTATTTCTGATTAAACTTATGGTACCCCATAACAGGATTTGAATGATCCCAGTAGGTGGATGGGGTTTACTTACGGAAAGCTTTTCCAATTGTCTCTATACCCTACACTAAGGAACCAGTACATATGTTCCTGCAGAAAACGAACAATCACTATTGCTGCATGAGTCAGCAACAGATTAAAGAGGAGGCTCCAACTGGGCAGAGCGTGGTAAAACTTTTCAGATTATTTCTCACGTCTAAATTTTGAGTCTCTCCTTTGGGAAGTTACTGCAAAAGTTTCTGTGTCAATCCTGATTTATAAACCATCTTTTTCTAGCCCATTGGGAGCTCAGTCACTGATTGTTCAGATCCCAGCCTGTATTTGGTTGAAAGAGTCTACTTAGATTTCATTGTCTAGGAATTGCAGGGTAAGGATGTCTTGGCAAAATGTCAAATCAGCTTTCGGTCACTTTTCTTCTCACCCTTTCAACATCGATTTACTATTTTTAGTAATTTAAAATAATTAAGTTAAATACATATTTTTATTTATCACCTTTCTTGAGGGGTCCATGATCAAAGACTTTTTGTTCTGTTTTGTCCTTTAGTAGTGTTAGATGGAAGCCTGTGGGTGAAAGTGAATTGGTCATACATAAGGGAGGTGAAGAACTTGTACATTTCAATGACTGTAGAGAGGGCAGAGTAAGGTATGTCTGTTGAGGGATCTTATAGGGGCACTGCTTACAGATGCAGGGTTAACTTTGCATACAGAGGTGAAAGTAAGCCAGTACACGGCACCGGCAAGAGCCGGTGCACCATACTGGGGACCAGCTTCCCCAGGTGGCAATTTAAAGAGTTTGGGGCTCTCAGCTGCGACTGGAGCCCTGGGCCCTTTAAATTGCCACCAGAGCCCTGCTGCTGGAGCCCTGGGGTAGCAGTGGTGGGGCTTGGGTGGTGATATAAAGGGTTCGGGACTCCCATCCCTGATTTAAAGGCCCAGAGATTTAAAGGTCACACCTCTTCCATTTGAGGCCATGCCCCCATTCAAGACTCTGGAGTATCGGTCAGCTCTTTAAGTTACTTTCACTCCTGTTCGCATAGGAAACTGTAATGGTGCATTTCCTGGTTTTCTGACATGAGTTTTGCTAAGCTCAATGCTCTGCAAGAAGACATGCCTCCAAGCAACCTTAACTCTGCTTTAATTTAGTCTTTTTGCCATTGAATTCCCTCGGTTCCTAGGAAAATAGATGTCATTGGTAGGAGTTGGGAGTTATTTAGTCAGTTGTACATATGTCACACAACTAGCATAGTGAGCCAGAGTCCCTCCCACATACCCACCCACTGCCTCCCACCAACCCTGCTTTTGTACATCTCCCTAGCCGTACCCCAGACTCATTCAATATGTCCCCCTCCAACCTGGGCCCTCCATATGACCATACCTAGGGCTCTCCGCCACAAAAAGGGAATGCCCTTGAAGTCTTCACTCCCTGGTATACAAACATTTCTATTTTCCTTAATTCCCGCCTCCCCAATAACTTGAATCACACCCAATGCCTGGAGCAAAGGATAACTATGTTACAGGGAAATAATGCTGGGGTAAAGGAAGGTTGGGGTATACGGTGGTTGTGGTATACTAGCAAGGCTGGGAAGTATTATGGGGTTGGGGTGTACTGACACAGCTGGGGCTGCAGATGGCTGGAGTGCAGGGATTTAGATTGCACTGGCAGAGCTGGGGTACATGCGGCTGGGAAGCAGGGTGGGGGTGCAATGGCAGAACTATGGGTGCAGAAAGGTTGGAGTGCCAGGTGGTTGGAGTGCACTAGCAGAGTTGTGGAGTGCACAGAGATTGGGGTGCACTGCCAAAGATTTGGGACACACAGGGCTTGGGATGTACTGGAAGAGCAGAGGGAGTACGGGTTTGAGGTACACTGGCAAGGCTAAGGCTACAGGGTGGTTGGGGAGCTAGAAGGTTGGGGTTCACTGGCAAAGCTGGGAGCATAGTGAGGATGGAGTATTCTGGCAGAGCTATGGAATGAAGAGGAGTTGGGGTGCATGGCAGAGCTGGGGCTGCAGGGTGTCTGGGGTATAGGGGGCTGGAGTGCCCTGGCAGAGCTGTGGAATGCTGGCAGGTTGGGTGCATTGGCAGAACTGGGGGGGGGCACCATATCTCTTCACCTGATCCGCTAACCTCTCTCACCTCCCCTACCATGCATCCCCATTTATCCCCCTCCCATAACCTCCCTCCCCTCGCTGCAGCCTAAATCCCCCACAACCCTATTCCCCCACTCCTCCCCCCCCCCCCAGTACCCTTTCCCTCTCAGGAAGCATCTCCCCATCAATTCCCTCCCATATTTGATTACATTCCCCCTCACCACCCAAAAAATGGCTATTCGTGACTCACAAATTGTAACAACCTCAAACCACTTAGTCCTAAATTTCTTTTACCATGGGTGAAGATAAATTTATCCAGACACATTAATTGAAGGGTGAACTCACAGAAGTCAACAGGCCAGTAATTCATCCAGTCATTAGTACTTATTAGTTTAACAATACAAGGCAACTGAAGGAAACTGGTTTGGGGCTCCTGTAACCAGAGGGAAATGAATTCAAATGTGCATCACTAACGTTACCCAGCATCATCACCAACCAGACCAAATCTCAAAGCAATCTGATTAACTGTTCAGATTTTAAAGACTCTACAAGGGTTGAGTTTAAAGCATGTAAAATGGGAGGAATGGAAACCTTCTAGCCGTTTTTCTGTATTGGCACATGCTGTGTAAAAATGGACTTTTTCTTAAATACCATTCTCAGTTTGGGTCCCCCAAAGATTTAGTGAGTGCCACGAAATACCTTGGGTAAAATTCAACAGATTGAGACCGTTTTGATGCACAGCTCATTGATAGTTTCACCTCGAGCACTGGGCAAAATACCAGACACACAAACACATCTGAAAACTTTATTGTAAAATGGTTATTTTTTCTGAGCTTATAAAAATGTTTTTTAAAAAAATTCCAATCAGCTCTCACTATCAGTCATATGTTTGAGTTCCTTTATTTGAGGTTATGTGCAACAGGTTACGTACAACATCATTTACTATGGGCTGGACTGCGATACCTTTATTTACATTGATTTTAATGGGACTACACAAAAAATAAGTTACTACTCAGCATGAGTAAGGGTACCCAAACTTTAAAAGGTTTTTGTGCTGGTTCACAAGACCATTGTTTCACATCAGAACATATGAATCGGTGGACACTGAGTACACAGGGGTAAGTAGTGGATCATAGCTGAGTTTTTCAGTGGAGCTCATGCAACTATACTAGCTGGCATTTTGCTCCCTAGGAGGCTCGGTTTTGACACCTCAAGAGCAATCTTGTTAGTGGGACCAACTTGGGTCTCCTGGTCAGGGTTAAGAGAGACTGCGGCTTGTTTTTGCAGCTCTCCCCATCTTCTCAGCTGATATGACTCCAAATGTTCTTAAGATATACTTGGCAGAGAGCTGCCAGATCAGCTGGGATGACTGCACCAGGAAAAAAGCCAACAAAAGCAAAATAGCCAAGACCAGTCTATATGTGATGGAATCATGAGGTTCATTAATTTGTCACAGGGAAGGTCACCAACATATTTTTTATGATACAATAGCATCCTATTGGAACTTGGACCTGGTCAGAGCAGTCACTTCTTATGTGGAAGATTGGTGGACATCATTCTACCTAATCACTTGTGTTCCCAGGCGACACTTGCAGTAATGCTGCACTGGGTAGGAGGCTACAATTTATACATAGCTCCAACACTGGACTATGAGTAACCACGTATCAGGGGAATGAGGACTTGCAGCTGCATCTGCTCAATCTCTGGGCAGCCTGTGAGGACCTCTGAGCCGCAGCAGGACTGCCTGATTGACCACTCCGCCTGACTGGCCAAGGAAGTCAGTAAGCCTGCTTTGAAGTCCAACAGCAACAACTGATCTCTGACTGTTCCATGTTTATGCCTACAACTGTGACTGCTCCTGTGCCAGCTTTGTTTCCAGTTTCACTCCTGCCCTGTTCCCCTACTGGCTTCCTGACTGCAGCTCTGACCCTTTGGCTCGGGTTACTGGCTTCTGCTCCAACAATTACCCTTGACCAGAATGGAGATATATAGAAAAGGAAATGAGATTTAAATATGTCCAGATACAAGGCATTGCTTGTTGCTCCAAATTATTTTCATGGGGAAGGAGTAGGATGAAAGAAACTGAACTGAAACTCAGTAGTTTGGGGAGAGCTGGGGTATAGTTGTGGCTGCTGAATGAAATAAAGGTGATTATAGTGGGATTTTTTTTTGTACTACGCTTTGTGCACATTGCAATCTTCCTTCATTACATTAAATTTCAAAAGCTACAGCCATTTGCTTAAACAAAATTTTACAGAGAGAGTTTTTGTTTCCCAGCCTCTCTGTGGCAATGCCAAGCAACTTAGTTGCTGCATTAATTTTCTGTTGGTTTAATTACCTGAAATTAAACAAAGGAAATAAAAGCTCATTGAAAGCAGTCACACACTAAGCCCTGTCTATTTCCATCATTTTAATTTACACAAGGGTAGCTCTCTATTCATTTTTATTTACAATGCCTATCTGTGCATCTATGAGATGCTCTATAAATTTCATATCATCTGGAAACATTTACAAAGAAATGTCCTCAATCCGTATACAGTGCCTATAAAGGAAGAATGTATATTGTGATATTGTAACTTTAAATCTGGAGTTACATTAAATCAGATTGTCATCTCATTCCTATGGGGTAGGTAAATTGCAATATGGAATTTCTCAAAGATAAAAAAACCTCTTGGCCAAAGAAAACTGGTATTAAAATATGCAATCCCACATGTTTGTAATTTTGTGGAGAAAGTGCAGACGATGACAGAATAGTGTCTGAACTATTTCCCACTTCTTTTGCATTTGTACATAGCAAATTGATATATTTCAAGGTAGCAGCTGTTTAATGCCAAAGCCAAATTATAAATTATCTGGGTACTACACAAATTTTATATGTTTTGATATTACTACACAACATTTAGTTACAAAGACTCATTTCAACCTGTTTTTATGTCACCTTTAGCAATAATTAGAGGTTTGACCCTGGTGATAAATTAGATGCAAATCCAATTTTGCACATTATGGAAAGTATGCATTCTGAATCCAATGATTATACCTATATCTTAATATCTGTACTTAACTTCCAAAAATGAATACAGTTCAGCACAAGAGGTTTAAGGGAGACACCTTCAATATGACTAAAAGACAGAATTTAGAAAAGTAGGTTAAGCTCGCTGCCTATTACATTACAGTTAAGCTAGCTACTTATTACATTACAGTTTTTGCTGCATCACGTGTAAGTTGTAAACATTCCAAAACTAAATCATACACTGTGAACCCTCTAAGTCAGGGGTAGGCAACCTAAGGCACAGGTACCAAAGGCAGCATGCAAACTGATTTTCAGTGGCACTCACGCTAGCTGGGTCCTGGCCACTGGTCTGGGGGGGCTTTCCATTTTAATTTAATTTTAAGTGAAGCTTCTTAAACATTTAAAAAACCTTATTTACTTTATATACAACAATGGTGTAGTTCTATATTATAGACTTATAGAAGGAGACCTTCTAAAAACATTAAAATGTATTACTGGCACGCGAAACCTTAAATTAGAGTGAATAAATGAAGACTCAGCACACCACTTCTGAAAGGTTGCCAACCCCTGCTCTAAGTACTTAAAAATCAAAGCAGGAATACTAGCCAACAGACTTTTCAAGATCCATGGCTCCTACTCATGCCTTTTACAACATGTAGTGTACCTCACACAGCACACTAAGTGCCCCAACAACAAATTATGTGGGTGCAATGAAACAATCACTATACTTTCGAATGAACTCACACAGAAAGATGAGAAAAAAAAAAACCCAAACATTTCATTATCCAGGGACAAACAATTTTCACAAAGCGATCAATTACAAATCTGACCTCTCAGTCCTCATCCTCAAATGAAACCTGCACAACACCTTCCAAAGACAAGTCTGGAAACTTACGTTCACAACTCTGCTAGACATCAAAAATCAAGGATTTTATAGAGACACTGGCTTCATTGGCTCATGACAACAATCTATAACCCATGGTATCCCTTTGTCCTACAACTGTAGAGGTATTAACTGCCATTTCACTTTGAATGGTCTCTTGAAACATTAATTAGCTCATTACCTGTCCCACCCTTGCATTTATCTGTGACACTCTGAATACCTTCCCCAGACCTGAAGAAGAGCTCCACATAAATTCGAAGCTTGTCTCTTTCACCAACAGAAACTGGTCCAATAAAAGTAGTATTCTGGGACCCACCTAGTTACAACACTACTGCAAACAGACTTTGGTAGATCATCTCGGATTGAGATGCTTGCTTTGTGCCTTAGTACAATACTTGGCATGTGCATAAACAACATTTCACATATTGTACATGTCACTGTCATATAATAAATAGTAGGTAAGTTTATAAAATCTCTGATTTGATTCAAACATGTTTCTCAAAGCAACAGTGCTTCCATCAGCTGTATAGTACATAGACAGAAATCAAAGGTGCAGTTAGGTCTCTAGAGCCAGACATAGCTGAGTGCAAATTAATTTCGGCAAAAATATTTCATTAAAACCAATATAATTTCCAAATATGCCATATCAAGGCATATTTCTTCCTTGGGATTTAATGTTAGAGGTATTTCTTTTAGTTTTATTTAGTCAGATTTTCATAAGTATAAAGTAGCCTAGAATTACTGTTTACCTGTAAGGGGTTAAGCTAAAGGTAACCTGAGAGGTGGACAATTGACCAATGAGAAATTCCTCAGGAGACAAAGGATTTTGAGTTTCAGTTTCTCTCTGGGTCTCTCTCTGTTCAACTCGGCTATGGGATGAATCACAGCTATTTCTTTCACTGTAACTATAAGCTTTCTATCAAGTAAGGTAGTCAGTAAGTTTACCTTCTTTTTATCACTTGGAAAATTCTCCAGTGCACGGAAATTTATCTCTGTGTTTCTCTAATACTGTAAAGCTTCAGCAGGAGGAGAAATTCGGGGACGGGGTTGTCTTTAACTCTTTATTTATTATTGTAGTGCTGTTTTACTGATTTTCTATAAGGGATTTATTCCTTTCTTTTTTCTTTAATTAAAATCTTTCTTTTAAGAATTTGACTGCTTGTTTTCCATTGTGTAAGATCCTGGTTTTGGATCAGGCACGTCTCGCAGGATCCGGCGAGGTTTGTTTTTTTTTTTTTTCTCTCAAGCTTCCCAGGGAAGGAAGAAGTTTGGGGGGCTTAGTAGAAAGGGAAAGAAGGGTCCCAAACTCCCCTTTGTCCTAGTTTTTGGAATACTGAGTTTGGTGGTGGCAGCAATTAGTTCCAGACACAGGAGAAGTTTGTGTTCTGGGGGGGAAAAGATAACCTAAGCTGGTAAAATAAGCTTGGGGGGTTATTTCTTTTTTCATGTGGGTCCCCACATCTGTACCATAGAGTTCAGAGTGGGAAGGCAATCCTGACACACATTTTTACAACCAGGTCTGGACTGTATTCCTTTGCTATCCCTTTAGTAGGCCAGGAACACACTGTAATTTTCAGAATCACCACTGACTTCCTGGTTCCCCACCTTATTCAGTGGACAGTGGGAAAGTCCTGTTTAGAATACTGGGAACATAGAGGTCGAATCTCTGCTCACTGTCCATTCATTCCCTAACAAAAAATCTTTAACAACTTTCAATAATAGTTAGTTAATAGACTGCTTAAAAATCCAGACTACAACACACTGGACATATATTTATTCAGTGTTTTGTATGTCCCCCATCACTCTATTATATGCAGAAAACATTTATGGAATGTTGTTCAACAGGAAACTGCCTAGTTTACTATGAGGAGTGTATGGGGTAATTTACCCTAGCCAACTCCTGACTCCAGCTAGGCCAGGTATTAATAGCAGGGAAGTCAGCACAGTGCAGGTACTACCAACACAGCACAGACCTCGATTATGTACAGGAGCTCCTCACTTAGCATTGTACTTCTGTTCCTGAAAAATGTGACTAAGTGAAACGATGTCAAGTGAATCCAATTTCTCCAAAAGAATTAATGTAAATGGGAGGGGGGGGTTAGGTTCCAGGGAAATTTTTTTCATCAGACCTGCTGGGTTAGCTCATCAGCTAGCTCCAACAGGCTGCTCTTCCTGCAAGCAGTGGACAAAGCAGGCTGCTGCCAAATGACTTAATAAGGCAGCATTGCACAACTTTAAACAAGTATGTTCCCTAATTGATCAGCAACTTAACATCGAAACAATGTTAACCCAGGCCACTTTAACTCAGGAGTTCATGTAATCAGCTTTCTAACTAGCTCTGAACCCCTCACTTTGCTGGTTTTTTTGCTCCTGCTACTCTCCATAGTTGGATTAAAGCCTATTCTTAGATCTGCCGTGTAGACATACCAAGAGACTACGACTTATAAAGAGAACTTTAAAGGCACGATTTATGTCTCAGTCATAGTCTATGTTAGTTATCACGCTGAAAACATTACTAACAAATTAAATAAGCTTTGAATTTAAGAACAAAATAAATGAGATGAGAAGTCAATGGAGTCGAAGGATAACTCAGCCCATTTTCCCCCTTCATTCCAACTGCTCTCCCTAATCATAAATGCACCTAGCAATCAGGAACCACAATGACAATAATCAGGGGTGAGGTAGGACTGAACAGAACTCAGACTTTAGCTAGTGAAAAAATGGCAAAATGCTTCAGAATTTACATGAAGATAAGATATAACCAGACTATCCACTGCATGTTATGGAAACAATGGTTGCTGCTCTATTGTTAAGTCTGAGTTGAGTTTTGCGCTTAGAGCGGGGACTTGCCCCATATGAAGATTACGATGTATCCTTTCCCCACAAAAAATAACAGAACTTAAACTGAATACAGAATTATTTTTTTGAGAATTTAAAAGAAAATCTTGATTAGTTTGAGTTAAAACTAATATTAAAATGGGCCCTTAAGAAATTTAGCAATCTGTGATCATCCTTTTATTATCCTAGTTGACAAGGAGAAGGGGAAAACAAACAAACAAAAAAGAATACATGAGTCTTTAAAACTCACAAGCAGGTCCATAAGATTTAAATCTGACTCTTATACATTTAATTGGGTGTTTCATTTCTGAGATAAAAAGTAGGCAATAACTCATGCTTATTTCTAACAATGTAATTAACACTCATATAAATCATCGATCATGAGCCTGAAGGGCCTTGGAATCTTGGAGGCCGAAAGACCAGAATCTCCTGAGCTACTTGAGAGAGAAAGCATAAATGTAAATCAAAAGGCACAAATTCAAGTGTGAGAGAAGGGTGAATCATTTAAGTACTTTGGGCTAAACCCTGCAACTGTCTGCAGTAGTGAAGGGTCCTGTACACATTAGAACCGGGCTAGAGTCTTAATGCCTGTGTAGGACATTAAAACCTCTTGGGCACCATGGTGCACAGTGCAATGGAGACTCTTTGCAAACCACCACAAAGAGCAAAATGGCCAGAGCATGTATGATTTTGTGATTCCATAGATCATTCACCCTTCCCTGGCCCCCTATAGAGGGACAGCACACTATCTACATGGGTTATAGCAGCCTAACATACTGTAGTAGTAATGATGGCCTAGAAGTAAATCCTTGCATTCCAATTCCTGAACACTTTTGACCTCACATACTGAAGCTGTCCATGGAAACAGTATTTGTCCCTTTATGCTTACTATGAACAACGCATTCTGTAAATACAGTTGGCATGTTCCTCTTGTAGGCATATTCATTCTAATGCTCTGAAATTAAAACAAAGCTTTCAGCAAGAGAATGAACAACACTTAGTAACTTTACTTAAGTGATTTCTCTACAGTAGAGATTCCATTTGAGCATTCAATACAGGGAGCAAAATACATCAAATACCTTGAAGACAGATGTAGTTTGGGTTATTGATCCTGTGAAAACAACTCATGCTTAAACTACTGAAATAGCTATTTTCCTCCACTATTGTAAAAATCCAATGAAAGCCCATTTGAAATATGTGAAGTATTAGTTTCTTTCCATGCTAAGCTTGCTTATTTGTGCCATGTGTGGTATCGGCACATTAAGTTAGCAAGGTGCAGTTAGCAAAAATCAGAAAAAAAATTATTTAATAAAAAGACAGTTTTAAGTTATTTTCAATATTGGCAGATACCATGGTGATGTCTATGGTTACATTTATGTATGTATAAATTCATATATAAGTTGACCTACACTGTACTATAATTTGTATTCTCATAAGAAATAACTTTAATGTCATACTAATTGAAAAATATTTTCAGATGTAATTATTAACACCACAATAATGCTGCTTTGTCTGTAAATGTATATTATATATAGTTGCACTATATACTCTGTTTTTTTCAATATTAATTCTGCACTCTCTCTAGTAATCGCAATTAAAACATTTTTCACACAGTGGTCTCCAGCATACCACACTTTCCCCAAAAATTGAGATTTGGACATAACTAGTTATCTCAGATGCCAGGATGATCGGTGCCGTATAAGAACATGCACACAGGAGAAAAGAACAGAATTATGGGTAACGACGGGTAAATATTGTCTTTATGATAGCAACCACTGTAACAAGAATAAGGAGTACTTGTGGCATCTGAGAAACTAACAAATTTATTTAGGCATAAGCTTTCTGGAATAAAACCCACTGTACTATATTTTCCATGCTACCACAAAAATCACACAATAGTTTGCAAATGTAGAAGCTACTGTGACTTAAAAAGCGTATAATTAAAAAAACCCCAAGTTTTTAACATTAAACGCATTTAATGTACTGGAAAAGTCAAATGACTAGTATTTATTGACAAGAGCTTTATGAAATCCTTTAAATCTTTTCCTTTGTTGACATCTTTTTTTCTAATGTGCCTGTGACAAAGCTCCAAGTCTGTACTTGTGGGTCCTGCGCTTCCTGGCAGATTTAGGGGCCTCAGAAACTCATCTAGGCCCCAGAGTGACCTCCCTTTCTCAGTATAATTGGCAAGAGTCACCGCCTAGTGAGTTACCTTCATCACAGGCCAGTATGGAAGATGGAAAAGGGGGGAGCCCAGGCCCGCCCTCTACTCCGGACTCCAGCCCAGGGACCCTAATAGTATCAGCTAAGATGGCTGACCTTTTATCCACAAAACACAATACAATTCCCTGGGCTACTTCCCCACAGCAATCCCCGCTTCTTCAAACTCCACTTCACCCTTACCTCAGGGCCTCCTTCCTTCTGGATGATATGTTGTCCAACACTCAGTCTCACCAACAGCACAACTTCCTTCCACAGCTCCTGACACCCACAGCCCACCTGAGTAACTGGGAGGTTTTTATCTGGTTTCAGCCAGTCCCTGATTGGCTTCAGGTGTCCCAATTAGGCTAGCTGTTTCTACTCCTTTCTAGAAGGTTCTTAATTGGCCCCAGGTGTCTTGATTGGCCTGGAGTAGCCTTTGGCTATCCAGGGAACAGGGACCTGCACATCCTGAGACTAATATACCTGCCTTCCAGCACTCTCCTATATCTTTCTGGTCTGACTCCGTCACAGTGCCCTTTACGGCTGTTTTAATACCACAGGAAAATAGCGGTCTATATTCATATCTTTGTAGTTTTCTTGTTGGTTTTAATTATTTTTGAGAGATTAAACTTGTGACTTTTGCCAAATGTACTTAAAATAAGCAATGAGAAATTACTAAAAGGTTTAATACTACATTATTTCATAACATAGTTATTAATTAGCACTTTATGCTGTAGTAAGTAACCAGGACACTGAATAGCCTGCAGATTAGTTGTACACGCATCCTCATAAACAAAATGTGGCCTGCTATGGAGACTGTCACTTTTTTTGGTCTAATGATATACACTCTGATAAACAAAGTGTATTCAGCTCTGAATTCATACAAGACAACAGAACAGCTGCAGTTGTTAAAGATGACATAATTATTAGGGCAAAGTGAAAGAAAGGCTAAAGTTGGAAGAAACTTGATGGATGATAGTATTTGGCACGATATCTAGAAAAAAACTTGAAATTTTGAAAAAAAAATATAACTTTAAAAACAATTGCTTCATGAGAAATTGCTTGCAATTAAACCTAATTTCTAATTAAGCAATGATCTGAGTATAGAGACACCCGGGAGAGATAGTTAATATCACAAGGATGTGTCTGGTGCTACTTTGTCTTGCAAACTTATAAAATTCATTGCAGTGTCCACAGAGCTTTCATAGCTATGATGTGATCCATTGCAAAGCAGTGCGGCGCATATGAAAAACTGAATGGGAAAACTGAACATTTCTTCGGTTACTACTACTTTCCTACTAGTTCTCTCACTTTTAATGGACAGGACAGTATACAATATACTGGAATAGCACACTTAATAAAAATGCATAGGCCCGCGTGTGTCACTATAAACCTGACATGCCAAACCTGTGGAAAAAACGCAGAAATTGGGCTTGTTTTTGGCTTAATTGGCTTGTGAGTTGCTTGTTGGCTAGTTTTTGGCTTGTAGCTTTTTTTGTTTTTTAAATCGACTCTTAGCAAGCAAGCAAGGTCAAGAGGGACAAGCAGGGACAAGGGGGGAAGAGAGTCAGGGGTGCACAGTGGGCCCATCACAGTCCCAGATTGCACGCCCAGGGGTCTAGTCACAGAGTATTGGGGTTCTTAGGGATTGACTTGTTTTGAAATGGGAATAGATTCATTTTTAGCTTATTGTGAAAGTTGGGGTGCTTATTTACCACATAAAAGTTGGCAATTGTGGTAGGAACATATTCTGGTTCATAGGGTTTTTTGCTGCTTTTGCAAATCTCTCAACATTATTTTTCTAACTACATGTATTTAACAGGTTCAACAGAAGGGGTTTGTAATTCGGTTAAGTTAAAAATCTGGCACCATATTTTAAAGGCAAAGATAGTAAGGACATCAGCTATTCTTCTCCTGCTGTTGGAAGAAGGTTTCAATGTAATGGAGGAGTGGGGTTGTGTGATTCCTTCTGATGAAGGAAAGTTGAAACACAGTGAAAGAATTCACCAGGGAAAAGAGGTAGTTTTAAAATCCACAAAGAAACAATAAGAATCTGATACTGAAATTTCTATATAAGGGGGCAAATTAATCTCTCACTAAACTACAATGTGTTTGACTTCTTGCAGAGTTAAAATACTATTAAAATAGGCTAAATCTGTTTATCAGCACAGCCCATTTCCTGGATTTCATTTTCAGTCCCTCTCCCCTTTGGAGTGACCATTCCTCATTAACATCCTAGTTCCAACTACCCCTGGCTTTTGCTCATAGCAGGAAAGGAGAGCAGTCTCCCATAGTCCACTGTCTCCATAGACCTCTTCTTCTAAAGTTAATTTAAAAGCAACAACAACAGTATGTCTCAGAGGATTACAACACCCACTGGACTGTAGGACTCTGCTCAGTAATAAAACTCTGCCAATAAGCCTGTAAGCAGTTACTTGGACTGAAGAAAAAGAAGATATTTATTCTGAAAATATATTTGTAAGTGGCTAACATCGGTCTTTACATAGTATCCTAAGGCAAAAAGAATAAGCTTTTGAGTGAGTTTATATTTCATTATTCAAATCAAACATTCACATTATCTATAAGCAGTTCATCCACATATCAGTGTGCTTTTTATTCCTCTGAGAAACCATATGGATAACATTTCTCTTAAAATACGTCTGCCATCATGAATTGTAGAGAAGTAGAACGGCATTGCGTACTATGTGAAATGGAGAGAACAGACCTATAGTTGCTGCCATTGATACTGAAAATCCTTATTTGTGAACTGTTGCTGAGTTTCTTAAATGATCATTTTATTGGGGGTGTATCTAATGATCCATGTGAAAGCTAGATCAAGAACTGAAGATTCAGAAGTATTGCGCAGATGTAATGTCTGGAATTAATCCTGCTATTGTACTTTCCATCATTCTGCAACTGATCAAAATGCAGATGACCATATATCCTTATATTACTTAATGTCGGGTTCAATTTAATTGATCAAAATGTTTTTTTGTCACCCAGATGATGCTCAAACTATTATGAGCAGTATTTTACTATTCAAAATAGCCAAGTATGATATAAAATTTTACTCTCTGCAATATACTGTGACATCATTTACATTTGGCTGAATCCCATTTTGAAATCACATCCAGAATCAATTTGGGTTGTTTATCCTGTAAGTTAAAGAAGTTCAAGATTTGGGGAGAATAACTATACAACCTTTTGTCAGCTAAAACCACATTCGCCTTATTTATTATTTACCTTCCAGAAAACCCAGACTAAAAAATAAGGCTCAGATATGTAGGACATAATACATGGCAGCACTTTCAACACGCCCACACATTGTCAATCACTTTTCATTCTTCATAGGAACTAAGAACTGATTGTCATTGCATTAGTTTTAAGTTAAGTACCTCTAGCACATTAAACAGTGTATCTGCCTAAACACTTTCAGGTACAGAAATGTCATTGTCAATAATGTTGCTTACACGCTTACTCTAGATGAAGACAAAGAACCAGTGAGCTGTGACAGCTATCTAATTCAGCATGATACATTTAGTTCATGTGCCTATGTGATGCATTACTACAAACACTTTGTGAATTGTCTGTCATAGCTGTAAGTCACAATGCTGCACATTTTGAATATATCCACACAAGAAATAGGGCCTGGTCCAAAGACCACTGAAATCATTGGAAAGACTCTTGTTGACTTCAATGTATTTTGGGTCAGGTCCATTGAGAAGAAATATCTGTAAACATCATTACACGCACATTTAAAAGCAAGTCAGGAATTAACACAGTATCCTTAAAATATAGGTACCTTACCTATCGCTTTAGCTATTTTTGAGTAATTCCTGTAACTTCAGGACAAAACATGTTTATTCAGGCTGACTTTCAAAGGTTGTTTAGAAAGTTGGGTGGTCATCTCACACTGACTTTCAATGGGAACTGGACCCCTAATTCTCTTGGGCCTTTGCAGGAAATCCCAGCCTCAAATATTGGAATATATTCCTAGATGCAGTGCTTGTATTTGTATTTTCTCTGTAAAGGACCATGAGTACTTAAATTATGATTTAACCTTTTACATAGTAATCATGTAACCTTCTTTGTTTGGGCAGTCCTCTTTGAAGTTGAATCACTTTGCCAATGGCCTTACATTTTGATATCAAGATCCACAAACACTTTAAAATACGTAGCAGTGAAAGCTACAGAGGTGGTGGTGACAGTAGTTTCTTAAAATTCTTTTCTAAATGCAGTATCAGTTAAACTTTCAGCAAAGGCGGAACTATTTAATATTTCAAATGTGAAGTGTACCATTACAGCTTTTAAATGCTAGCGTGCATGAGTTTAACATGCACATGCTCTCACATGAGAATTCAAACGTGCTCATGCACAAACTCACACCTCTTCTCCACAAGACTTTTCTGTCAGTAAAAAGAGTGAGGTTGTAATGGATGTGAGCCAGGCAAGTAACACTTTGAGAGAAGGGAGAGGAACATGCCTGGTGCTGAACCTCAGATTGAAAAGTGTTGTCAGTGCTCTCCTCCAAGGTCTGTGGAAGGGACAGTTTAGGTTTTTCAGCTGCAATCAGGTACTTTAAAGGCAGTTCTATCTGCCAGAAAGACAATCAACATTTAACTTTTTAGCCCATCCAGAGTAAGTTTAATAGCTACTTTTAGAATTTTTCGAATGTAGCAGAGCTGCTACAAGGCAGAGTTTGATTTTAAAGGGGAAATAAGGCTTGTAAACTACTGGCTCTAGGAAAATATTAAAAAGGCAGTATTCCAGATAGGGAAGTGATAGTTATATTTGCTAAGAAAGCTAACAGAGGCTTTATAGTAAAATAAGCTACAATTTGATTATTTGATTCAACTGAAAAATACAATTTTGTTTGACTTTAGGAGAGAATAGCTTTACAAATGCAAGTAAACAACAATGTTATGAGCATGGTCAAACTAAACAGACATTTGAAAATCAAAGGAATTTTGATTCAAACAAATACTATTTATGCATTTTTCAAACCACATTTATTATCTGCCAGTCAGATAGTAGAAAATTTTGACATACAGCTTTTTTCCTCAGTATTTGCTAATTAAAAAAGGGACATCTGGCTGATATGTTGCTTTTTTATTTCTTATCTTGAAAATTTCTCCTCTGCCTGCAAGATATCTCAGACGATAGCAAAAAGACTTGTTTGCACCTCCTCATTCTACACTGGAGCTGGCTGAATGTTGAAAAAACAGTGGTTTTGAATATTTGACAACCACTCCCATATAAATCAGATAAGTAAACAGTTTCTGAATAAATTAAAATAAAATTGTCCATTCAAACTATTTGCAATAACTTTTGAATAGCAAATACACTAGCAGAAATCAGGATCACTTCATGAACAAATCACAAACTGAAATGGCCAAATGTTTTGTGCAAATGCATTATCTGATTAATTTAGCCCATTAGTCTAACAGTAATTGAGTACATTAGAACTTTTTTTGTTGAATATACTATTGCTCTAAACAAATTTAATATCAAAATGAGCACAGTGAAATGACATCCATAGAACACAGACTACAAAATACAAAACTAGTTGGGATGAACCACATATATTTAAATATCGGGTAAAATTTTCAAAAGCACCTAATTGCTTGGAATGTAGGAATCTGGGTTTCAAACAAATTTTGATGCTTTTTGAATGAGATTTAGGCTTGTAAGTGATTTAAGTACTTTTGAAAATTTTAAACAGGCAGTATTTTTGCACTTTCATTGGTATATGATCCACTGCATAGTTAGGTTACACGACAAAGAAAGGACAGCAAAAATATTAGAATAAACCCACCAGGCAGTCATGCCCAATTTCCTGATATACTTTCCCAACCAGCCATTTCTGTGCAACAATTTGTGCTTTAAAACAACCATCATCAGTGACTGTAACAAGAGAGCAGACTAGGTGATGCAGACCAAATGGCACTTTTTTTTTTTTTGCCCCTTCTGTTGGATAGATAATTTTGTTTCAATTTGGTGCATATCCTACATACAGGCACGTCACGTCTTACGTGAGGGTTCCGTTCTGCGGTTTCCGCGTAAAGCGGAAACCACATATAGCCGAAACCTCATTGATTTCAATGGCGGGCAAAATCGCCCGCCCTAAAGAAAGTTTTTATATTTTTAATTTTCCCTTTCTTTTTTTTTTTTTTTGGTTGACCGCGTAAAGCGGAAATTGCACATGTTAAATGTGCCTTAGATGCAACATGCCTGTACACACAAAGTACTTGATATTCCACCATAGTTCTGAAGAAACAATTGTATTTCTTCAAAGAAGTGTCTTCCACAGAATTGCAAAAGTTACAGGTACCAAAATACACACACAATAGCTTTAAAATACCTAAAACATACTGTACAAATGAGAAACTCAATATGTATTTCCCAATAGACTAAATGCAGCTGTTTCAATTAAGTCAGTAGTTACTGCACACTGTTATTTGAGATTGCCAGTTTTTCCCTTTACATGGACTCTTAGACTTTAAGACCAAAAGGGACCATCATGGTCATGTTGTCTGACCTACACATCACAGGCCACAAACCCACTTGTAACGGGCCCATAAACTCTTGCTGAGTTACTGAAGACCTATCTTGATGTAAATACTTTAGGTAACAGAGAATACACTGTTTACTTGATCTCAAGCCAGCAAATGGTCCATGCCCAATGCTCCAGAGGAAGGCAAAAACCAACCAGGGTTTCTGACAATCTAACCATGGAAAAATTCATTCCTGATGCCAAATATGGTGATCAGTTTGACTCAGACCATGTGGGCTGACTTTCAAAAGGTCAGGGAATATCTGGGACAAATATGGGGGTAATGATTGGAAACATTTAATTTGAAATTGCTTACTTTACCATTTTTGCTCTTCTATACTATCTTATAAATTATCTTAGTAGGGTTGGATTTTCCTACTGCAACACATAGTGAGAAGCATACACTAAACTAGTGATACCACATAGCTAAAACGTGCTGTATAAACTCATTTTACTCTGCACTAAAATGTATGTAAGCAACAAGCTTGTATTTACCAACTGGCCTGAAAGACTATTGTGAATAAGTCACATTTTATTGTGTGAGCAACTTGGAACAAAAATCCAAGAGGTGTAGGCCAAGATTTTTAGAAGTGGTTAGTGGATACTCAATGTCTAATACCTTAAAGAGCTCTGATTTTTCAGAGGGTGGCTGGTCAGTACTTTCTGAAAATTAAGTCTCTTAAACTCATTTATGCAAACTCTTTGGACACTTATTTACAGGGTTAATTGTCCTCATATCATCTTGGTTCTGAATGGGTGTCTAAATATAGCAGTTCTGAGTCATTTCCTTTGACAAACTTACTTCCTTGATTTTAACAGGTTTAATATCACTTTTAAATCCATCACTTATTACTAAATCTAGAAGAAAGTTTGAATATATTTCGCTAGAATGTTAAATCTTTTCTTTCTTTAAAAATTATGATCAATGAAGTCAGAGCTGAATTTTTTTGGATGTCAAAATGGCCTTAATGAGAAACAAAAGGCATAGTCTAGTTCACAAAAAAAAGTTTTAGGCAATAATTTTATTACATGTGAATAGCACATATTACACAAATTGATACAGACATGAACACTTCTGAGGTCGACTGTTCCATCGCCTGACTGATTCCACTATTTGGAATCTGCCCCACCCTCCACTCTTTCCATTATTTAGCTTGACTTTTCATATTACAAGCTGCAGGCCATTTTCCATTGTTTTGCTCCTTTTGACCACCCTGTCTACACCCCCCCCCCCCCTACAATTTCAATTGGCGTAATTCTTTTTACCTTCACTTAAGAATTAATGTGTAGCTTTAATGTTGTGGGATGAACACATAAGAATGGTAGGTACAATATCCTATACTGTATCTGATCTCACAGTCTTTATTCAAATAAAACTCCTACTGAAGTTAAAATAAATGTTCCCTGAGAAATGACTGAAAGATTCCATTTGAAATCTGCAAAGTGTTTTGAGAACTTTCTAGAAGAACACCATTATTATAATTTTTGACAGTTTGGCACGTAAAGCTGAAACTTCAGTGTTACATAGAGAAACTACAATTGCTTCCATTTGTTTAAAGATTTTTGTTTCAACATTCCTCTTTGTTCACAAATATGGAATGTGATTCTGTGTAACTTTTAAGAACTGTGAGACAGTTATAATTTAAAGCAATTTAAACCATTATGGTGTGATTTGAAAAAAGGTGACTAAATTTTATTAATATCCTGCAGTTTCTATTGAAATTATTTATACATTATTCCAACAAGCTTATTTGCTCACAGTAACTAAGCAAACATTTTTTTCTTACCTGCGGAGTCACATAACAGACAATTTTTAAATGAGACAAGAATAGTTAATATAATAAGTTCTAATAATGGGATCTGGTTTATTTAAAAAGATTATAATAAAGTGATATGCATCGCATCCTATATCCTTTTTGATTTGTTACTCTCCTTCCTTACCTCTTTGTTGGCTCTGTCTGCTTGTACTAATGTTCCATTCAGACACGGTTCTACATAGTGAAGTTCTTCATTATACTGTGGGGGGAGTGGGAAGATGGAAAATGTAATTAAAGACTCTGAAAGATACAATTTATTTTAATGATTTAGAGCTACAGTAAAAATGCATATAAAGCAAAAACAATAGAATTCAATTCACTGAAAAAAACTGGGCATGAGATTTTGTTTTCATATCATTCTTACTATTTCAAAGGCTGGAATTTTAAAAAGGGAGGACCTACTTGATTGAATGCCAGAATACAGGTAGGTTTAGTGAGTACTGTACATAGTTAAATAAACCACACAATAGCAAAAGATACAAATGTTCTGAGTCTTAGGAAGACTGGCTGACAGAAAAACCTCCCAGGTTGGAATCTGGATAGTATTAAGAATTCAGTGCTGATACAGTTCCAGCCTTAATTCCCAATCCTCTGCTTCATTTTGAGCAAACACTGACAAATATTTGAGTCAAAGCATGACACATTTGGGGTGGGTGGGTGGTACTGAAGGAACTGAGCCAAAGCTCTATGAATTTGAACCCATTCTGGAAATGTTTTAAAGTGATCAATCAGAGATTAGCAGTCTTTGTAAAACTAGGTTCAATCACTTGGGCCCAGAGTTTTAAAAGGTATTAGGTGTTGCTCCACTCACTACTGCAAGGCCTATGTGACTTGGATGGCTAAGGTCTGGTCTGCATTACAGAGCTAGTCTGCACTACAGAGCAGCTTTATGTCAACCTAACTATGGAAGTGTCAACACTTAAATTTCATTCCAACTGACGTAACTGCCCCGCTATGCCGACTTAAGAACTCCACCTTTACGTGCAGCTTAGAGTCAAGGTCGATGTAGTTAGGTTAATACAGTGTTAATTACAAGTGCTCCTGGTGAGGACATGTACTGCCCATACAAGGAGCAAAGCAGAGACATGCACAAGTGACGTAACTACTGTGGCGGCTGTTTGCCAGTATAAGTTAGGTCCACTTAATTTTGTAGTGTAAATGTGGCCTAAGTCCCATTTTTAAAAGTGAACTAATTAAGCACTGAGGATAGTAAGTCCCATTGACTTCCAGTGAGATATATGTGCCTCAACTTTTGAAAATGTAACTTAGCTGTCTAAGTCAGCAGTCTTCAAAGTTTTTCCTCCGCGGCACCTTTGCATGGAGGAAAAACTCGTGCGGCCCCCAGGGGGTATGTCCACCAAAATGCCGCTGCAGAAAGCGGAAGCTTCCGTTTTTTGTGGCAGCATTTTGGTGGGACAGAAATAGACCACCCGGGAGTTTGGCAGTCTCCCAAGAGGGATCGGTGGCAGCGCCGGGGTCTCGCACACCCCCGGGGGTGGTCTTGCACCCCAGTTTGAAGACCACTAGTCTAAGTCACTTAGGCTGAAAGCCTCAAAAGTATTTAGAGTCCTAACCACCACTGATCTGAGCTTTAGGCCTTGCAACCCTGAGGAGAGAATGCCAAAACACCTTTTAAAAACTGGATATTTGTCTCATAGCAAGAATATTACCCTTAATCTTCCTTTTCTGTCTATTCTTCTGCAAAGGTATCACAAGCCTAAATAGGGAGGAGGAGGTCTTTATGCTCCTCCCCTCAACAGATACCAAGTGAATCAGTAGAATACCCATGACAGCCAATGAAAGAGGACAGCAAGTTCAGCCAAAAGTATTCAGAGAAAACATTTCACATGATTAATCTGCTTCTCTCCAGCTCATGAACACATGAGAATGGTAGGCAAAATTCTCTCTGAGAATAAAAAGAGTCTTACAATGATTCATTGCAAAAGTGCTGCTAACACAAGGATTCTTCGCACATTACAAGTCCACATTGTCCATGTCTGGCTGGGAATCTGGATTTATTCTACATTCTCTTCAGCTTCACACTACTCCTTTTTCTCACATTCTAGACCCCCTACAGCCTTCTCCTTCCTGGATGTCAGTCATCATAATTCATGTGGACACTGACTGCAGTGCTCTCCAACACTCATTCATTAATTACATGATCATTAGTGCATGGGACAGGGTATTTAATGTGATCAGTGCCAAACTATTTTGGAGGCATTGTGCCAAATTCTGTTCTCAGTTAAACACTAGTAAAACTCTCAAGTAACTACACTCACTGACTGCACTAACTGTAATCTGCATTCAAACTGAGTAACAGAGTAATTGGATTATTGTATCAATGGCATGTGTTATCTGGTGGTCAGTGCTTCTCTGTTCTGCAGCTAGTGTGTATACATCCCTAATTATTTGAATGCAGTCAGTATCAATCCATTATGAGGATTCCTATGCATACTGTGACAAAGTTTCCCTTCTGCCTTGGTGGATCCTGTGCTTTCTGGTGGATTTTCTCGCCTCAGAGGTTCACGGCCGTCCTCAGTTTGGGCACTTTTGTCAGTGGCTCAAACCTGCCATTCACTCAACTAACCTCATTACTGGCCAGCATGGGGGAAAGGAAAAACAATCTCCGCAGTCTTTGCTGTCCCACCTAGTGGGTTGAGGACAGGTCAGATCCCTTTCCAAATTAGCCCTTCCCTTCTGGTGTGTCTCACAGACCAGGTCAACTCCTTCTGTATCAGATAGGGAGTCTGGGGGAAAAGGAGAAACCCTCTACACCGGGTTCCAATCCGGGGCCCTGTGGATAGCAGCTGTCTACAACATCTCCTGTAACAGCTGTGTGACAGCTACAATTCCTGGTTACTTCCCCATGGTCTCACTCCAGCACCTTCTTTATCCTCACCGCAGGACCTTCCTCTTGATGCCAGATAGTGTTTGTACTCCTCAGTCCTCCAACAGCACGCCCTCTTGCTCCCAGGTCCTTGCGCACACCATACCAACTGAAGAGAGGTCTTTTTACATCAGATACCTGATTAGCCTTTCTGCCTATCAGCAGAGGTGCATGAGCTAAATTCTCCTCAATATCAGAGAAAGGGAGGGCCTGAGGACTCTGGAACTTGCTCTCCCTCTTGGTCCAAGATAGCCCAAAACTGAGGACCTGTAGTACTACCCTGCCTGAATGCATAGTTAGATAAAAAGGGGTTGTTAAAGAAGCCAAGCAGAAAAGGTAAAATAATAGCCTAGATAAGAAGCATCCTTTCAAACAAAATAGCCAGGTTTATAGCCACGGAAAGGGACTCTTGAGACTCAATGCTAGTTACAGGGCTGCTTGCCAAGACAAAAATCTGGAGATCAAAAGACACCAATCTGTTAAAAGATATACTCTACTGAGACCGTAGGGGGATGTGGATGGACAGGAGAGTTGTCAATAGCTGCACACTAACAGAGACACAGATTGGGAGTCAAGGGTGAGCAATAAGCAAGCTGCAACTTGGTGCCCAGGAAGAACAGAAGAGTACCAGGGCCAATTCAGGTCTAATCAGGTCAATCCCAAGTGTGGGTAAGACAACATGTATGTAGGTTTCTGGCAGTTTAAATCCCTTTCTTTAAACACTGTGTACTTTTTTTTTTTTCAAATAAATTACTGTGTTTTGAAGAGCTACTGCGTATTGTTACTACTTACACTCCCAAAGGGAAACTCTGACGAGTACCAAACTCCTTGGTCTTGGTATGTATCTCAGTTGACGATCAGGGACATGCAATCCAGAGACCCAGATAAAAAAAAGTGCAAGCACAGGCTTGCTACTTGAAAGGGTTTCACCTTGGGGACTGGAAAAGGATCTCAGAAGGGGAAACCTATCATGGGACTGTGTATTATTGAACGAGAATAAGCTTTTATAAATATATTTATAGGGGGTGTAAATAAAGACAGATTGCACATTACTGGGGCATAAGCCAAATCACTTCTACAAAAATCCCACGTAAGAAGGGTAGTTACAAAAGGTGCTAAGCCACTAATTCCCATTATTAGAAGCCATACAAACCCGAGAGCCCAGTATCAAGAAAAAATTAATTACCTACAGGTTGGCATTCATCAAAACCACTCAATAACACTAACGATCTTGTATCAACTGACTTACTACTGTCTGCTTTACCAAACTTGCCTGATGAACTGCACAACTCCATGCTTACCTGAGCAAGGACACAGAAAATTGAGATTTCCCTCTTTCAACGTAAAGTTATCTCTTAACTTTCATATACCCTACCACAACATTAATTGTCTAAAGTAAAAAGAGTAACTTCTGTGGTAAAAGCTTTGAGAAGCCTTGAGTTTCAATTATGTTTTCAATATATCCTCTTCTGTCACATATTCCCTCATCCATATACTCTAGCCACTAACATTCCTTGTCTCTAGCACATCTAAAATGGGCATCTGATATAATTAGGGCCCTACCAACTTCACGGTCCATTTTGGTCAATGTCATGGTTATAGGGTTTTAAAAATAATAAATTTCATGATTTCAGCTATTTAAATCTGAAATTTCAGGGTGTTGTAATTGTAGAGTCCAAAAAGGAGTTGGGGGGGGGGGGATCACAAGGTTATTGTAGCGGGGGGTTGCGATATTGCTACCTTTATTTCTGTGCTGCTGATGGTAGCGGCACTGCCTTCAGAGCTGGGCAGCTGGAGAACAGCAGTTGCTGGCTGGGAGCCCAGGTCTAAAGGCAGAGCTGCTGCCAGCAGCAGTACAGAAGTAAGGATGGCATGGTATGGTATTGCCACCTCTACTTCTGAACTGCTGCTCGCAGGGTGCTGCCTTGAGAATTGGGCACCCAGCCAATAGCTGCCGCTCTCCTCCCCCCAAGCGCTGAAGGCAGTGCAGAAGTAAGGGTGGTAAATGGCAACCCCCCTAAAATAACCATCCTGCAAGTCCCTTTTGGTCAGGACCCCCAATGTGAGAAACTCTGGTCTCCCAAGGAAATCCATATAGTATAAGGTAAAAGCACAAAAAAGACCAGATTTCACAGTCCGTGATATTTTTTTCATGGCTGTGAATTTGGTAAGACCCTAGATATTATGAAGAAAATTTCCCCTGCACCATGCTTTCCTAATTTCTCCTTTAAAATCTGAATCTGATTTTATCTCCCTGGCAATTTAAAATGAAACAAAAAATGTTCAAACCCAAATTAAATTTTTGAGATTGCTGGAGTAAAGTAAAATGTGTGAGCAGCTGATCAACCAGAAAGAGACTCTAACCCAGTGGGGGGGAAACTTTTTGGCCTGAGGGCCACATCAGGTTTGCAAAATTATATGGAGGGCCATGTAGGGAAGGTCCCACCTCTAATCCAGTTCCCTTCCACTTCCCACCCCCTCAGAATCCCCAACCATCCAAGCCCCACCCCAACCTTGTCCCCTGACTGCCCTGACCCTTATCCATCTTCCCACCCCCTAACCACCACCCTAGGACCCCACCCTTTATCCAACCCACCCTGCTCCCTGACTGCTCCCTCCAGAGCCCCCACCACCACCACCCTGGAATCCCACTCTCTATCTCCCCCCGCTTACCATAGCTGCTCGGCATGGCTCCAGGGGAGGGGGCAAGCATGCAGCCCCGGCCTTATAGCGGTGCCCGCGCAGCGCGGCTCCTGGACAGGGGGTGAGCACGCAGCCCCGGCCCCACAGCAGTGCCTATGCTGTGCAGCTCCAGTGCAGGGGAGGAACTCGCAGCTCCAGCCCCCGGAGCTTTGCCCACATGGCTCTGGGGGAGGGGCCAGGGGCAGCCTCCCCAGCCAGGGGCTGGACAGGACAGTCTTGTGGGCCGTAGTTTGCCTACTCCTGCTCTAATCAGGAACATTTATTCACATATTCACATTTATTCACAGAGAGAGAGAGAGAGAGAGAGAGAGATGTAATCTGGTATATTCCCCTGCAACAGCTGCTCCTTTTTGTGGAAATTGAGGCTAGAAACATATGTCTGATGTAATCTGTGTGCATTGTTATACCGTATGATCTCATAATATTAATGTTTGAAAATTGACTTGAGATGAGTGCCCAGCAAAGGTAAGTAAGCAGCTTCCATTCACTCAGTTTCCAAATTCCTTCCTCAAGAGATCTTAAACAAAATCCATACAGAGAGACAATGAAATTCACTTCTGTTGTACTGAGCCAAGATGAGGCCTTCCACTCTAATTAGGATTAGGGCTGAACAAAGATCCCTGGTCAGCCTGATATGGAGCATAACAATAGGCTCAAACCAGGGGAGGTCACTGCAATTATGTATTTACATGCAAAAGCGACAAAGAGTCCTGTGGCACCTTATAGACTAACAGACGTATTGGAGCATAAGCTTTTATGGGTGAATACCCACTTCATCAGATGCATGCAGTGGAAATTTCCAGAGGCAGGTATAAATATGCAAGCAAGAATCAGGCTAGAGATAATGAGGATTAGTTCAATCAGGGAGGATGAGGCCCTCTTCTAGCAGTTGATCTGGATCCTGCAGCCGCACCGCCCTTTCCCCCCGCCCCTGCTCCGGCCGCGGTGCGGCTGCTCCGCCCCGACGTTGGCTCCTCCAGCTGCGCTACAGCTGCATCCCTGCTTCAGTCCTCTGGCCCTGGCCCCCCCCCCCCCCCCCCTTCACTCCTCCAACCACCGTTTTTTTTTGTTGTTTTTTTTTTGCTTGGTGCTGGCTCAGGTTTGGTTAAGGTGAAATCCAAACATCTACCCTTCAATGGCCCAAAGCCTGATTTACTCAATCAGGCTGAAGCAAATTTCACCCTTAATCTATTCTGAACGAATACAAGGGCTTCAAATGATGCAATTCTGAATGACCACAACAAACTCTGTTGATATGGTTATAATGGAAATTCTTCAATTCTGCACATTAAAAACTGGGGGTCTTACTGCTATGCCTTGAATTCACCAATAATGATCTCCTCTAATCAACTTGGCTAAAAATCATTTGGATGAGGCATTTAAATTGATTTAACAGTCTCTTCCCATTTAATATTTTGTTCATTTCATGTACGGCTTATGCTTCTGAAAAGCATTTTTCAAATTTCAGCATTGGACAGAATTAGCACTCTGGAATTCATGATAATATTATTAATTTAATGCATGACTTAGATTTATACTTCAAAGCAAATTGAAAAAATATGTCTGTTCTCCTGTTGTTGCAGACATCTCTGTTCATGCACTAATGATCTGACCTTAAATTTTAACTTAGACTGCACAAAATCACTCTCATATTTCAACAATACTTTTGTAGTTCAATCATCTAGTCCATCAATTTTTGATAGGTTTTTCAAAAACCTACCCATGAAAGCAAAAACGATTTTTAATATTATCTTTTTATATTTATTTTCTGGAAAGACCCACACTGGATTTTTTTATGTTCACACATATATTTAGAAAATAATTTAGTAAAGTCATATATATCATATATATATAAACCCTGTCTATTAAAATATTTTTCACTATCCTATCTTAGGCATAAGTGACAAAGAGTCCTGTGGCACCTTAAAGACTAACTAAAGTATTGAAGCATAAGCCTTCGTGGGCCAACACCCACTTCGTCGGATGCATGCAGTGGAAGCATCCAGGGGCAGGTATAAATAGGTAGGCAACAACCAGGCTAGAGACCACAGGGTCAGTCCAATGAGGCTGAACCAGCCTGACATCTCCAATTAGGGAGGATGAGGTACTCCTCCAGCAGCTGAACTGGAGGTGTGAACAGCGAGAGAAGAGAAACCGCTCCTGCAGCTAGCCAGCTATTCACAATCCCCATTCAGTCCTGAGTTGACTGTGTCAAATTTGCAAATGAATTGCAGCTCTGCAGCTTCTCTCTGCAGTCTGGTCCTGAAGCTTTCCCGCTGCAATATGGTGACTTTTAAACCTGTAATTGTGTTTGAGGGAGACTGAAGTGCTCTCCCACAGGTTCCCGTACATTGTCATTCCTGATATCCAATCCGTGTCCATCCATCCCTTCCCGCAGGGACTGCCCAGCCTGGCCGATGCACACAGCAGAGGGACACCACCAGCACACAATGGTACGTACTACACTAGCAGATGTGCAGGTGAAAGAACCAGCGACGGTGTGGCCGATCTGGCCAGGTCCCGCGATGGCGCTGCTGGTGCAGACATGTGGGCAGAGTCAGCATCGAGGTCCGCCGCATGGATCGGCCCCCAAGCCAGAGCTACCATGGTGCAACGCGTTGCCGCCGGCGAGAACATGCCCAAGGCCAGCGGGCCGTCTGCGGGCCAGGACCAGCCCTCCCCCTAAGGCCCGTGAAAGCGAGGGATCGTCGCCCAGGATGGGCTGCAGACCACTGACGATGCGCTGGAGAGGCTTTAACTGAGGACTGTAGGTGATGACCAGTGGTGTTCTGTTGTTGTCTTTCTTGGGCTTGTCTTGCAGCAGCAGGCTTCTGGGTGCACATGTGGCTCTGTTGATCTGTGTCCTTATTTCCTTGTGCGGATATTGTAGTTTTGAGAAAGCTTGGTGAAGATCTTGTAGGTGTTGGTCTCTGTCTGAGGGGTTGGAGCAAATACGATTGTACCTCGGTGCTTGGCTGCAGACAATGGATTGTGTGGTGTGTATGGGATGGAAGCTGGTGGCAAGAAGGTAGGCATAGCTGTCGGTAGGTTTTTAGTATAAGGTGGTGTTGATGTGGCCGTCGTTAATTTGCACCGTGGTCTCTAGGAAGTGGACCTCCCATGTAGACTGGTCCAGGCGGAGGTGGATGGTGGGGTGGAAGCTGTTGAAATCATGGTGGAAATCTTCCAGAATTTCTTTCCTATGGGTCCAGATGATGAAGATGTCATCAATGTAGCACAGATAGAGAAGGGGCGTGAGTGGACGAGAGTCGAGGAAGCGTTGTTCCAGGTCAGCCATAAAGATGTTGGCATACTGTGGGGCCATGCGGGTGCCCATAGCAGTGCCACTGGTCTGGAGGTATATATTGTCACCAAATTTAAAATAATTGTGTGTGAGGATAAAGTCACAGAGTTCAGCAACCACTTGTGCTGTGGCATCATCAGGGATACTATTCCTGACTGCTTGTATTCCATCTCTGTGTGGGATGTTTGTGTAGAGAGCCTCTACATCCATGGTGGCTAGGATGGTGTTTTCTGGAAGATCACCAATGCATTGTAGTTTTCTCAGGAAGTCGGTGGTGTCACGGAGATAGCTGGGAGTGCTGGTGGTGTAGGGTCTGAGTAGAGAGTCCACATATTCAGACAGTCCTTCAGTGCCCGAGATGATGGGGCGTCCAGGATTTCCAGATTTGTGGATCTTGGGTAATAGATGGAATAACCCCGGTTGGGGCTCTAAGGGTATGTTAATTTGTTCCTGTGTTAGTGTAGGGAGTGTCCTGAGTAAATGGTGCAGTTTCTTAGTATATTCCTCAGTGGGATCTGAGGGAAGTGGCCTGTAGAAATTGGTGTTGGAGAGTTGTCTGGTAGCCTCCTTTCGGTAGTCAGACCTGTCCATGATGACAACAGCACCTCCTTTATCAGCCTCTTTGATTATGATGTCAGGGTTGTTTCTAAGGCTGTGGGTAGCATTGTGTTCTGCACGACTTAGGTTGTGAGGCAGGCAATGTTGTTTTTCCACAATTTCTGCCTGTGCACATCGGCGGAAGCATTCTATGAATAGGTCCAGACTGTCATTTCGACCCTCAGGAGGAGTCCATGTGGAGTTCTTCTTCTTGTGCTGCTGATGGGATGGTGTCTGTGTATCAGTGCGCTGTTCTATGTTGTCTTGAAAGTACTCTTTGAGTCGGAGACGGCGAAAGTAGGCTTCCAGATCACCGCAGAATTGTATCATGTTTGTTGGGGTGGTGGGGCAGAATGAGAGTCCTCGAGATAGGACAGACTCTTCTACCAGGCTGATTGTGTAGCTGATAGATTGACGATATTGCTGGGTGAGTTAGGAGTACCACTGTTGTGGCCTCATTTGGCAGGTAGGATTTTAGATAGTTTGCAGTCCTTTTTCTTTTGTAGAGAGGTGAAGTGTGTGATGTAGCTTGCCTGTCTTATTTTAGTAAAGTCTGTTTGTGTGAAAGGTTGGTTGTTTATGAAGGTCTCCAGGTTGGAAAGCTCTTTTTTGATGTTTTCCTGTTTGCTGTACAGGATGCTGATTAGATGGTTTCTCAGTTTCTTTGATAGTGTCTGGCATAATCTCTCACTGTGGTCTGTGCAGTATGTAGATAGCAATGGATTTTTCACCTTCAGTCCATTAGGTATGATGTCCATCCGTTTGCATTTGGAGAGAAAGATGATATCTGTCTGTACTTGCGCCTATCTTAGGCATATTTCAATTAACTGAATTTTTAATTATGTTCATATATAGTGACCATAACTCATTTTTAGTCAACCTTTAGCCCTTCATCTGCTCCGAGCCCTCTCCTTCCTGCCATATCTTTCTCTCTTTCACTGATATGGTTACTGACTCTAGCCATGGTTTAGTCTCCTCTATTTGATTCTTATGGCCCTCTCCCGTTGCAAAATCCATCCTGCCAAACCTGATTCCTGGCTCATCCCTGATATCTGTTTCCTCACTTCCTGCTCTTATGCTGCAGTGTTATTGGTAGAAATCCTATAGCTAAGCTGACTTCCTCTACTATGAATTCATTCTCTCCCCCTCTAGTTCTGCCATCTTCCTAACTAAGCAATTCTACTTCTTCAACTTAATTGAATCCCATACCCTTAATCTTGGATACCTTTCGATCACCTTTGACACAGTCCTCAAACCTTCCCCTCCTCCTGTCTCCCCTTCTCTCTCAACACAGGTTCTTGCTAATTGGTTCCAAGAAAAAATTGATAAAATAAACATGACTTCCCCTTCCCACTGCCTCTCCTTCCTTCTTCCTTTCCCTCCCGCAACTCTCTCCTCCTTCTCCAGTCACAGACACAGAAGCTTCTCATCTGCTCCCCTCTCTAACCTTTCCATTTGCTCCCATTACTCATCCCATCTTTGTATCTATTCTCATTCTCCCACTTTTCTCCTTAACCTCTCACTCTCCTCTAGCTATTTCCATTCATATTACAAGTGCGCATTAGTCCCTCCCATCTTAAAAAAAACCCAGAACACCCTTGAGCCCACTTGTCTCTCCAGAAACTGCTCTAGCCTCTCTTCTGCCTTACATCTCTAACTCCTGCATTCTCTGGTCCTGCTATGTCTTACATTCGAGTAATCTTATTCACAAATTCAGCTACCATCTCTATGCTGGCGGCTCACAGACCTATCACTGCTGCAGAGCTATCTCCTTCTGTCCAAACTAAAGTCTCAGTATCTCACTCTGATATGTCCTAGTGGGAGTCTAGCTATCAGGTCAAGTTCAACATGACTAAATAGTACTCTTAATCTTTCCCCAAAAAGCTCTGCCCACTACCTCCTTTTTGGATCACTACAGACACTACCAGATACTTGTTGCTCAGGCCCATTATCCAGGCATAATCTTCAACTTGGATCTCTCTCTCTAGGTGCCCACACCCAAGCTATCTATAAATCTTGCAGATTCCTTCTGAACAACATTTTTAAGATATGGCCTCTCCTATCCATCTATACAGTTAAAAATCTCGTCTGGGCTCTCATAATCTCGTTTCAATTGCTGCAACATCTTTTTCTCTGGGCTTGACGCTGTAATCTTACCCTACTCATGTCCATTCAAAATACTGCTACAAAGATCATTTTCCCAGCCCATCACATTGACGATGTCATCCCTCTCTTTGCATCCTCCACTGATTCCCCCCTTTTCAGCTGCATCAAATATAAACTACTTCTCTTCACTTTGAAGGATCTTCACAGCTTAGCCCCCCACAACATACCATCTGTCTTTGACTACTGAGATGTTGACTCTCATGTCCAGTCAGCCCTGGATGCCAGCCTCCATTTTCAAGCAAGCATCTTTGTGTTTTCTCCCATGCTGCCCCTCATGCTTTGGAGGAGCTCCCAATAAGCATCTGCAAAACTACCTTATTATCCTTCTTCACAATCCTCCTTAAAATTCTACTTTTCTGTGATGCCCACGAAAAAACTTGAAAACACAATTAAGTTTCTGGTGTGTGGAGATACCGCTGCCAATCATGCTAATAGTCTCTCATTCTTTCCTCGAACTCCCCCATGTGTTTGTCTGTGCTGCCTGCTGTTTCCTGTTCTATACAGATTGTAAGCTCCGTGTTTGCACAGTGCCCGTCCATGGCTAGGGTTCTTGAGCATTAACATAAATCATCATCATCATCATAATCAACAGTGGATTCAGTTTTGTGTCTACAAATAAATGTGGATCCAAAATCTGCAAGCACAAACCGAAGCAGTTTGATATCTAACTCTCTGTTTGTGCCCATTTTGTATTGTTTAAGAGGCTATCGTATAGAATGTAGTATAAAAATATTCTGTTCAAATCATATAAAATGCCTACAAATTAAAAAAAACATTTAAAAAGTGATTGATGCTCTCTTAAATGAAGCATTTAGTAACTCTATAGTTACAACAATAATACAATCTCTAGATATCTTTGGGCTTCCTATAATAAACCAAGCATGCAGTAACTCTAGAATTATAAAAATACTAAGTATATAGTTGCTGTAATAAGTTAAGCAGCTTCTGGCTGTATGGTTGTTGTACTAAAGTAAGGTGTTCTACCACAGCTTTATTGCAAAGTCACTAGCTTTTATACATTTCTTCTAGATTGATAGGTCTATTCTCTCTATTGGGTTACTCCATTAAGAAAATTATTTTCATGAAAAGCATTTAATTTTCTTCCTGAATCATTTACAATAACTGACACAACTACCAATAAGCATCATGATTACCAACTAAATATGGTGCTTTAAATATCTTAATTCTTTAGTTCATGCATTTTTGCCACCTAGAGCCTTATTTAGATTATTTAAGTTGATCACAGTTTTGTTGAAGAACAATAAACCTTTCTTGGTACAGAATGTAATTATGCCTTCCTCTTCTGTGAGTTTCTGTTAATTATGTAATGAGTAATTAAAGATTAATAAGAAAGATATTCTGAACTAACTGCCTCTTATCTGTTAAAATATAGTAAGTGCTTGGATATTTAGGGCCTATTTAGTCATTTTACATGCAAAAGATGTGCATCTTACTGTGGAGATTTCTATTACATAAAGTGCACTTGCTTGTACCTGAATAACCTCTTCAGCATATATTGAATTAAACAGTTTGAAGAAAATCCTAGGTTTGATATATTATGATATATTATAGAAACATAAAGCATTTCTAAAGCTATCAGCAAAGGAACATGTGTAAGCTCTAAGACAAGGGCAGCCCCAATTTACAAGTTGAAAAGGCAGCCAACTTTTAGGGCCTGTTCTTGACAGCCTTACTCATGTGAGTAGTCCCTTTGTGTTTAAGGGTTGCAGAATTAGGCTCTTACCTTGTAATTTAAAAAGTTACTGTGCCGTGAAAATTAACTGCCACATCACATGACAGGTGTTAATGATTTAATGTATCATCTTTAGTAGCACCAATAATGCATCTCATCAGCTCAGCTTTGTTGCACTCATTCTATCCCTTGCGAAACAATGTCATGTCACAAGATCATATTGGAAACTAACCTAGAATTTGAATAGGGTATGCAGCAAATGTATGTCCTCATGTATGTATTTTATGGTAACTCAGGGGATAAGTATCACATACCAATTTTCACACATAATATTACAGCCCATTAAACCAGTGATTCTCAAACTATTGTACTGGTGACCCCTTTCACATAGCCTCTGTGTGTTACACCCCCACCCCTTTTAAATTAAAAACACTTCTTTACATATTTAACACCATTATAAATGCTGGAGGCAAAGTGGGATTTGGGGTAGAAGCTGACATCTTGCGACCCCCTAATATAATAACTTCGTGACCCCCTGAGGGGTCCTCACCCCCCCCCCCCAGTTTGAGAACCCCTGCATTAAAAAGTGTTGCTGGTGAGTAACATGTGAATTGGCATATTTGCCATTATTTTGTTGTTGCTTTAAAAGTACAGAAAAAAAAATGGCTATTAGGAATAAATGAGACCCACAGTGATAATACTGTACGCAGATCAAGATGACACAGTGCAGTGAGTTCTGCATGTGGCTTTACTTGGTTCATGACTTTTCTGCTTATGCATCCAGAAGTTCTAAAACTCAGTCGGCTTGGGAGTTAAACACCATCCCTCATATCTCAGACTGAAAACTTTGAGGGTATCTTTGCAAACTTGATGTGAGTATGTTACAGTCTTAACAAAGGGGCTCAGATACTACCAGCCTATTGCAACTTATTTTTATCTGTGAAGCATTCCTTAGCTTGCACTCTGCTGTGGAAAACAGAAAAATGCATCTGGGGAGGCGGGGGAAACTTAAACATGTTAAAAAGCTGCATAAAGTCACAAACTAGAGCTGTGCTGGCTGCAACTCAGGTTATTATGGCAGTGATTACTGCAACTCCCAGAATGACATACAGAAAACTCTGCCATCTGACACAGAAAGTAGGATCAAAGAGGGAAGATGTCCAGAGAATTTTCAATCTGTTAAGTGAAAGCAAGGAATAAAGTTGCTTTGAAAGAAATCCAAAGAGTATATCCAATTATTGAGGTTCAGTGAAGGAGCATGCCATTACACAGTCCTCGACACCTGTCCTCTAAATTCAGTTATTCACCTATATGGCAAGATGTAGAATATGACAAAGAATACAACACAAACAATTTTAGAAAAAGAAGAGAAGAAAAATACAGGGAAACTCACGGCAATTATGTTGAAAAAGTCATCATCTCCAAGGGTATCCAAAATAGACGAGACGGTTTGCTTAGCAATTGTCAGACGGAGTCCCTTCATGCTGCCACTGACATCAACTAAAATGACCACATCTTTTGGAGAAGTAGCTGCCTGTATGTACCTAGACCAAGAAGCGAAATGCAGACTGATCTTATTTTTTTTGTATGTTTCTTAAAAACACATTGATGGTTGACTGTTACCTACCATTTTCGATTTCTGCAGTCAAATGCAATAACTCCATTCTCATCTGGTTCCCATTTAATTCCTGTTTAAAAAAAAGATTAGATTACAATACATCAGAATGTTCATAATACGTGTCTTTGCTACTGGCGAAAGTAGCATTTAAAGGATTCTAATATTTTATTGATTGAGTAGACATGATTAAATATCACATACAAAGAACTACAGCAGTTGCTGGTCACTGAGGTAGCTAACACTGGAAAAATAATTTAACAAAACAGGACCATGGGAAATACAATCATCTTTCTCAGCTGCTTTCAGCCCACTGCAGAATGAAAGCTGCTTTACCACTATGCTGTTCATTATAATAAAGAATGTGACTAGAGCCTCACTCTGCTTAGCCATTGCAGTTGGCAAGAGTGTGATGATGCTAATCAAGTCCATTTCCCCACTACTCTTTCTACCATGACTGAACTTACCAGGGACTGTCATGCTTGATGGCACCACTCACAGGTTGTGTTCCAGACATTTTGCCACAGACCACTTGACTATAATGAGGTAATGTCTCTGACCAGGGGGTCAGAGGAAATATAATATTAGCTTTCAAATAAAGAACAGCAAAGGGCCAGTGCCCCCTGTTTTTAAATCAGGATATTTCTGGATTTGCATTCAATACCTAGCACAATAAAGGATCCTCTTAAAATAACAATGCTAGAATTTCTACTACTGAAATGTCAAGGATCTTAAAGCCTGAACTATAATTTAAAACCTATATGGAAAGACGTGTCAGTCATCAGCCATCCACCTATACATATATACAAACATTGAAGACTTTAGGTTCTAGAAAACAGCCTCTAACCAATGAATTAAAAGAGCAGTTTCACTACTGGCCTGATCTTGAATTAGGGAAGTCAATGGGAGCTTTGTCATTGAAAGTAATGGGAGCAGGGTCTGGTGCAATGCAAGACCAGAGTGTTATGTAAGAGCCTGTATTCTGTTTAGTTGAGTTTAATGGGTGTTAATCAATGTCTGCTTAAAATAATCCTTTGAGATAATCAGATGACATCAGACAGAAGATGCCAAGAAAGTGCATAATAAAAAAAGGACTGAATGAAGAGGAAATATTATTGCATCTGTGGACAGAGCAGAATACCCAAGCGGAGTATTATCTGAATGATCTGAAAGGTGAATTCTCTTCTTTTATCTTCTCACACTTCTTCAGGTTAAGAAATTACTTCTTTTTTTTTTGTGCCTCATGTAATTTTTTCAAGCAGAGAGCTAGCCAGAGACACAGAAACATCCTAAATGTGTCCCTAAGCATTTTTTTAATGCATTGAAACTTATAGGAACATTTTTCATGCTTTACAGCAAAGGCAATTCTCGTCTCTATTAACCTACAGAGAAGGTGTCTGAACCCGTGTCATCCTATATGTGGAACTTGACATGATTTGTGGTTTTCTGCTTTATGTCCCATGTTTATCTCACCCCAAGGAGTCCCGTCCACAACACTAGGGAGAGGCTCCCTTTAAGTCATATGAATGAGGAAATTATTAGCAAGGAAAATGATAATTTAATTTGATTTAGCATAGAAATAAAGATGTGTAGTAATTACTTTTACTTACTACAATATGAAACAGCTTTACTACTCCAAAATTAGGCTTTTTACATTACTGTTAGTTGTCTGAGTTCTATTTCTGCAGTTGCAATGTTGGCATAACATCTGCCTGAAGTCACATTTTCATAATTCCCAAGCAAAATTATAACATCATTTTTATTAAAAATTCAAATCCTGCAGAATTAAATATCATCTCATGTGATACAGCACTATGCAGAAAAAATGCCCCATGGGTCTTAGCTGTTCTCATCAAGAAACAGGACTATAACTTTTTCCCTACTTTGTTACGTGTATTTACTAAGCATGCATGCATGTACAGCATTTACTGGAACCAGTGATGTCTCACCTTGAAATTATGCCAACTTGCTCTGAAATGCACAGTGATGTAGAACTTGCAGTTTTAAAATGGCAAAATTGTCAGTACTGGCTCAATTTCTTTTATAATTTACATTCAGTTGTATCTATTTCCTTATGGTCATAATACAAGGAATTTGCAAACAGTCAGCCAAATGCACTAAATTGGGTAATTATACAAAAACATAGTGTTTCAGTTTCAGGGTAATAACACCTGTATTCCTCTTCCTGGCTCCAAAATGCCATCTGTCTTGGGCAGAGAACAGCTTCTCTATCTCTCCTTATCAGGCTTTTAAGGCTGCACATCTCCCTGCCTTACACTGTGATATCCCCAGCAAGCCAGTATGCCTAAAAGCCACCACTTGTGATTTACTTTCTCTGCAAGAGTTGTGAGCAGCATATTGCCAGCAGTTACAAGATACAACATCACTCCTTCTAAGCAAGCACCTTTATTCTTAAGGTAAAAGCATTATAGAAAAATACATGTAAGAAACCCATAAAAGTTCCTATACATGTGACAAAAGCGTAACAGGGGTCACCCATTAGTCTTTTGGGGGCCCTTGTAAACCAAAGTCTTTCCAACTCTTCTGCAGGGGTTGGACCGAAGATCCTGCCCATGCGTTGGATTAGAAAGAAGGCCCCAAGTCAATTTAACCACAGGCTTTTCATGCCAAAAGCCTTTTCTTTGTTGGTCTGTGAAAAATCAAGTCTGAACTAGTATATGTAGCCTCCCCAAGGGTGGTATCTCTAGAGGTGTTTAAAACCTAAGTAATTCACCTTAATTACACCTCCACACCCATCATGTTTTTGGTTCTTGTGCAGCTGTGATAATCATCCCCCATAGAACAGAACAAAATAATACTTTCAATCCCTGCCCCTAGTGATACATACACTTAATACAATATGTTCTCACAAAGATATTGCATGTATTTGCAATATCTGTCACACCTAAATTGGGTAAATATGCAAAAAGCAAATGACAACATATTTGCTATTGGAAGATTCCCATTTTTTTCACAATTACAAATATTAATGGGGGGAAGAGATAAATTTTAATAGCCCTTGATTTTTTTTCAGAACTGCTCTGAGAACTCTAAATTAAATCAATAGAATCTGTGGGTGCTTGCAAAATTCAGGACCTGCAACACTAATTTTTTTCCTGGAAAGCTGTAGCAAATCACTCATTCATTTTATTTTAATTAATATGCATACCTGGATACTGTCTAAAAAATCCCTTTGCACTTCCAAAATACTGCCATATGAGAGATGGGTCACGGTCAAAGTTATCGACAAACACCTTGTTTAAAGATTCTGACCAAAAGACTCCATTTACGATAGCTGGATCTGAAAAAAATAAAGAAAAGTGACACTCAGTTGATAGAATCCCTTGCACCATATCATCTTTGGCTGATTCAGGATCTAAAACCATTGGTCTGCAAGTTGTAACTCATAAGTCAAGTGCACTATCTATATGTGGCTCCTATGAAGTCCACAATTTCAGTGGGTATTTCTGCAGGACTTCCTTGTTCTCACCACCAACTAACTTGGTGTATATGGGTCTCTGGAAACTATTTTCCCCAGCTTTCATTCCCAGCATTCAGGAGATGACCCACAAACCCCACCTATTCCAAAGAGAGAGAAAACTTTCTTCAGTAGCCAAAAGAGAAGAGTGAGGGGCAAATGCACTTCCCAATCAATCAAACTAGTCTTCCAACACTAGCAATGTGTGAGAAAGATGGATTGATGATGATATGTTGTACTATAACATGATACTGCATAAATGGACAAAGGCGTTGAGTCATGATGATGCAATATCATCATGTATTAATGCAACATGACAACACAAATATTGGATAGTGGCAGGAACTCATGATGGGATTATTTTATGTCTCTCTAACACTCCATTTCATAATGAAGTTTCTTTGAAGCAGTTGCAGGCATACTTACAAACACTTTCAACACTATTTCTGTATTTTACCAAGTGGAAACATACACATAGGTGTAAAAGATACACAGATTAGTGATGTATATATTGAAAGAGTTCCAAGATATATTTTATAGGTGAAAGTTAAATTTGTTAATTATAATATAACAGGAAAGGTCACATCACTATCATTGAATGAATGTACTGTAAGGGTAACAGAATATTAATTACTTTAATTTTCAATTTACACACTTTTAAGACTGAGGATTTTTCATGATAATGTTATTTATGTATTCTGTATGACTGTTTTGTATTTAGTGTGGTCATTTTAACAGTATGTTAAAAGTTTATTTGTGGGGATAACATACATAATATCACTGTCAAAAGAGAGATTCTATTTCACATCATTGTGACCTATGATGTGTACTCTTACACACCAATCTTTAGAGGGAAACCCTCTAGATAGCATTTTTTTTTTTTAGTACAATGGAGTCTAATGTATGTTTTACTTTATAAAACCAGATACTGGTCAGCATGTACATTAGAAAGTGAAGTGCCTTTCATTTCCTGTTGGCATATGTATCCGTATTGTAATTTACTCTGCATTCAAACAAATGCATAGCACTAACTACTATGTGAAAAAAATATGGAGCTTGGATTTTCCAGCATTGACTGACCTATTTTTTTATTCCCATAAACAGAATAGAACATGAAAGGAAACTAAAACTCTCTATGTGAGAAGAATTTTTTTTATTATGTTTATTTTTTCTTTTAATACAGCATAGTATATTCAACCAGTGACACTTAAAATCCTCATATTTGTTGTACGCTGTACAGTGGTTATTTGTCATAAAAGTGACAAAGCAAAATTGAATAAATATGTTTGGAAGCCAAGTTTTTTGAGGTAGATATTACATGCGGTTGGGAAATGAGACATGACAAAGAAAGATGCTCTATATACCTAATACAACCTGCACCTAAAGGCAATGGTTTCAAAAAGAAAAAAACAAAAGTAACTTAAAATCTGAGTTGTAGTATTGTTTTTAAAAGCATGAACACACACAACTTGTTCGAGTATTTGAAATAACACTTCCATTAGGAAAACAAAGCTAACTTAAATCAGAGCTGTAATTAAAAAAAAAAAAAAAAAGCAAACAAGCACATACAACTACATACTTGTTCAAGTGTTTCAGATAATACTGCCACAGACTTGTAAAATAATGCACTCTGCATTGATTTCAGAAGATTGCTTAGAATGTGATTTTAATGGAGTGGAAAAAAGGTGAAATCTTTCGTATCCCTACAATAGTCAAAGAAAAACACCAGGAGAAAGAGGGAAATGTCTCAGCTACACTTCTTTGAACTCTGCATTCATCTAAATATTTAGGTTTACATAGAAGGACTGTTGAAAAAGCAAGCTCAACAAAGCAGGTTTTGTTTTAAAAACATGTCTAGTGCAGTTAAATTTAGTCTTAGAACATGAAATATTATATATTATATATATAAAACTGTCAAACTAGAGACATACCAAACACAAATTTCAGTTCTCTCCAACAAATCTAGTATATGAAAGTAAACCCATATCATTATACAATTTTGGTGTTGCCTAAAGGACATTATTCTGTACGGTAGAAAAACTCAGGTGTTCGCTAGTTTACAGTTACTCCAATAAGTTTCCTGGAAACACCATGGTCTGAAATTCAGGATCATTCTTGCCTAACCTATTAAAAAAACACATCAATTTGGAGAAATAGGATCCTAATCTAACAAGAAAGCAAACCTTACATCCAGTCCTAATACTGCATTAAGTGATTAGATCTCAGTCATGTTCTCACCCCACCATACAGCCCAACACTATCTTGAATATTGTGATTCTAGTCCCATTGAAACCATGCTAGCACTGTTGGATGAGCCAGATTATTATTAAACAGCACAGCTGGTTCAATGATTCATTGCAGCAGTAGTATAGCTAAGGTGGTCAGGAGTTCAAATCTCACTTGAAACACAAAATTTAGTTTCAGGTTCTTTAGGGTTTATTTCCTTTTCTAGGAGCATTTTAAGAGAGACCTCTTCTTCAGAGGGCATGCAAAGCGCCTGCTCTCAACTTAGCACCTGAGCTCCTTCATGGTCCTTCCTTCAACGGCAAGAACTAATAACCAATGTGAGGTGGGACATTGCTGCTTTATGACTTTTAATTTTATAGGCGTTTTGGGGCTTCCTCATAATTTACGTCCAAGGTTTCATGCCAAAAACATGACATCATATGATCTCAAAGGTTCACAAGACTTCTTCTATCCTGCATTCCTCAGAGACCCAAAAATCTTATTGCTTGTCTCCACCCTATCCCAAAGTCTCCACATCATACCACCACTCATTCCAGCAGAATAACTCAACACACAACTTCATCTGGAGTCTATATGAGCTCAAGTTCGACGCATGGGACGCCATTTTCTTGCCACCAGACAACTTTACTTGCCCAGGCTACAAAGTTTCAATGTTATAATATGAAATCCTGAGAGTAGGTATTTGAAAAAAATATTTTAAAATAAACAACACTGCAGATAGTAAATATCAAATGAAAGTGATGTTCATAAACTAAGACATACTGAAATATCTCTCTGTGTGTGTGTATCTATCTTTGCCATAAACCAGGAAATTCTGACACAACAGGGAAAATTTTACGCATCCATGCCTGTTTTAACATATTTTCTGCATTACATTAATATCAATAATCAAAACACATCCAAAGACTGATCACTTAAAAGCATTAATCCAGTGACCCTGAAACTAATCAGAAATGGAGAGGTGCATTAAGCTGGGCATTGTAAGTAAGACACAACAATTAAAAATCTGCCATACCCATTAAAAGAAAATCAGCTCCTTTAAAATGAAAGCTAGATTGTCAAGAGAGGATTTACTGCCTTCCTGCAAGTTGCACTTTCATTATGCTGGCTGTGCTGTTAGCGACACTCTGAGAGTGACCCAAAGGTGGCGCTTTATACATCAACTGTTCTTAGTTGGAAACATACTAGGCCAGCCTCTCTTCAGCCCTTTCAGTGATGGGCAAGGAAAAGTGAGGTGCAGAAAATTTACCTGCACTCTGCCCATCACGTCTCTACATTCCACAGAGCACAGTACTCCAGAGGTGCTAGCAATTGCTAAGAGGCCAGGAAGAGAAGGGGCAAAAGATCAGAACTACAGGCGTGCACCCTTCATGTGCTGAGAGCTCTGGGAGTTGTGCTGTGGATATAATGCCCTTACAGTATTCCTGATGGCATGGCTATGAACACCATTCAAGGCAGGGCTGTGGCTATAAACCACAGATCCACCGCTTATAACTGGCACTTTCATGACTTTGCCAGCAAGAACACCTTACTCATAAATGAAAAGCACCCAGGTCCCAACCTGGTTGTTGTGTATTGACTAGTATTTGAACCAGCTTCTCTTCGTGCGCATGACACCCAAACTACAACTGAGATCCATTTGAAATCTCATGGCACATCTTCTAATGGTACATATGTTAGACCTGTTGTGCTAGCCAAATTCCAATTCTGGTAACTACATTCTGCCAAAACTGTCTCCGCTGTTTCACTTGGAAACAGCATTTTCCACTGCCTGTCCTGTTGTGTATCACTTGCCATGTGCTGTTTGCATCCCCCAAAATAGTTACATTTCAATATTCAATAACGAGATTCTTTTGAATATTTGGGGGATGAAAAGCTGTACGTAAACAAAAAATCATTAGCATGATGCTATAAGGCAAACTCAAAAACAATAAATGTAAATATCTTCTGCCACAATATTTTAAACATAGATCCTATTTTTGATTTGCAAAGAAGCGTCCTGGCAATAACCTCTAAAATAAAATTAAAACATTATTTTATTCTCCCATCTCCTACTCTGGCTGGCTTGCAGATATATATGATTTTGTTCTATTACCATTTGTGTAGCTCCTATCAGTTTTTTGTCTTGATATTTAATATAAACACAGCCCCCAGGCAAACAGGTACACTGACAGGAATCTGAAATATAATTGCCAAGAAACAGTACAAATGCATGTAGCAATTAAGTAAGTGTCACAGAGATTATTGACCCTAAGAAGCAGGGCTGAAGGCTCAGCAAAGACAAGCAAGATGTGCCGGCTGAAAGAATGCACCAAAACGGAATTAACTGAATGAAGAGGAAGACTGGCACTGGAATAAAGAACATTTTATTCACACGGTTCACAAGAAGTTTACATGCACAAGGAAATAGCCTCTTATCATGGAACTATCTTACCTAATATTTACATTTTAAATAGTGCATATTGCATTTTAGTTCTTTCAGCAAGCTTCAAAATAATATATTTGATACTGATGGTAAAGGGCAATGACTCTGAAGCAAATATAATGTTTTTCCCAAAAGGTTTTGAGCTCTCATTATTGAGAGCAAGTATTAATCAAGATAACAGGCTTATCCCCTATTGTTTTCGGTAGGTGATGTGATCTTTAAATTCTGCCTGAACAGCTTACAGAGACATCCAAAAGGTCCTCTCCCTGTAATGTCTGCCCTGAAAGACAGCAACTTTAACACTGCAGAGCAATGCACAGTACCAGTAATGCAGCGAGTGCCTGTACTGTGTATAAGACCAACTGCTAGTATGAGACTTAAAATCAAACACACTCGTAGCTCAAAAGGTGACAGAACTGCCAGCTAAGCCATGCTGACACTGACAACATGTTTAGTCTGATGATGCTTTAAAAATAACTGAAATCAATCACATCACTGGCACACAGACCACCAGTATAATGATTATTCTAGCTGGCACTTAAAATAGTGCTTTGTATCTTCAGAGCACCATCCAAAAAATAATTAATAAATCCTTCACAATGCCCCTGTGATGTAGTTAGGTTCCTGTGAACCTGGATGTTACTTGAGAGCCTGTAAAATAGAATTTGCTCCTGAACACAGAAAATCTTGAACTACTCTAAATATTCTGAAATATAATAAATGAATACAGTCTTATGTAATGGTGTGCATGTACTATGCACCTTTCATCTGAGGATCTCAAAGTGCTTTACAAACGTATACGAAGTCTCATCACCCCTGCAAGATAGGTAAAGGGTATCACCCCACTCTACATAGAGGTGCCACTTATTTCTGGGGTGGAACACAGCGGATATTAAATAGTGTGTGGTAACAGACAACAGTTGAAGACAGGAAGTAATGAATAGCATATCTAATTGAAAGTAGGGAAGATATTTAGACATTTACAAATTAATTACCCAAGTTGGAACAAAGCCACAGTGTGCTCATTTTATGAAAAGTTCATGGAATTTTTAAATTATCAAGGCTGTCTGGATCTCAGTTTTATTTTTCATTCAAAAGACATCATTTCCAGCTGTAAAGTTCTCCCAAACACCATGTTGGGGCACTGACTCGGAGAAAAGCTTGCCATCTAATGAATTACAAAAATACTTTTTACCACACTTGGAGCTACCCTGGTGGTCTCAAATCCAACTGCTGACCTCTTTTAACCCTGCTGAGCTTGTGAGATGCAGTAGGATCACATCATAAGGTAAGACCACTTCAGGCAACAGGCCAGTTTCATATTTTCTGAGAAATATAGAACAGATGTTTACATTATTGCAGGAACATTAACAGAAGGATAGCAATATGGAAAGACAGGTATAGTACATGCTTCTGAGAAAATGCATCTCCACAGAGCTCTTGAAGGTCAAGGACTGACTGAGGCAAAGGAAAGAACAATGCAGAAGACGACTAATGCAGCTGTCCAATAGGAAAAGTACAACTCTCAACTCACAATAACCAACAAACTGAAAGAACAGGAGCCCAACATAAATGCAGCAAGGTCATCACAGAAGCAAATCCAGACTCAGAAACTAAAAGAATACTAAGAGTCAATTCTGACACACAGGAAATGCTTGAACGTTTTTCCCAGCAAACTGGATGGAACTGCATCTTTCATCGACCAGGAAATTTAAAACCATGCAGGTGGCATGGGAGGAAAAGGTACATGACAGACAATACAGAAAGCAGTAGAACACACTGCAAATTATAGTAAAAGAAAGGAAATGTCAATGCTACTAAATGAAATCAACCATGCCATCAAATATTTAATGTACAATATACCAAAAGAGAGAGTTATAGGTCAGCTGCTGTCCCAATGATATATGACAAGGATAAGATGCAGCCTTGGAAACCAAAGCTAGGCTCACAGAAACTGCTCAAGGACAAACTTGTGTACAAATCTTTTCTGTCAGTGTTTGAAAAGCAAGCAGAAGTGGCCACATTAAGAAAAAAACCAAGCCCACTGTAAAGCAAGTGTCTGATCATTATTGGTAAGTTATTCAATAGAAAAACATCATGTGTACTATGAATGGGGACTACGCAGATACTGTAGGGTATGTTGGAGCTGTAAAAAAGAAAAGAAGAGAGAGGCTTTTTGTTCCTTTTGCTAAAGCATATTAGGATCATACAGAGCTACAGTCAAATACCAAGCCTCTACCAATACACATGAGAATATATCACTACGAGTGTGGGTGTGTGAATCTGGGTGAGTCACAAATCAGACAGACACAATAGTGTCTGTGACAAATCACTCTATCTTATCTCCACAATTCACTTGTCCCATAACCTGCCAATAGCTATTGTCCTTCTTTAAAGGCCCTATTCAACACTTCTTACCTAGGCAAAGCTCCCACTGCCTTCTACAGAGATTCTGCCTGAGTAAAATGTGGTTAGAACAAGTTATTTATATATGAAAGTGTTCCGCTGCTTAAAAACTTCTACAATGACTAATAAAACATATGGAACCATAATACAGATGGATAAATGCATCTTGGGATGAACACATTATGAATTCAGAATTATGGATTCTAAAACACTAATTGCTCCTTTTGAAATACACCATATAAAAACCATAAGAAAGAAAGAAACACAGATAAACAAAGTGCAGACAGTGTAAAAATGCCTTTGTAGGTTTTCAGACAAACAGTATTCCTAAGTGTTTTATGTTCTAGCCAAGTATACTAATATTAGACCACAAGAGAATGCTTTCTCTGTCCGCCTCACCTTCCTTTCTAGGTTGTTCTTTCACATCATACAGATACAAAAAAATCAAAGTGAGGTCTGGGTTATGTAGCAAGATGGAGACGCAAATCATTAATGTATTCTAAAATAATAGAAAAAAATGAAGAAAATGCATCTCAGAATAAGTGTGTATGCATCATTCTATGGCTGTTGATCTTTTCTGCTTCCCTGTAAACAAAAGCTACAATTGTTACATTTGTCATACAACAACATGAACAAATGTCTGGGCTTATCCAGTCCTGATGGGTGTCAGAAACACGGAGCTATTACAACACTTACCACCTAAGTGTGGAGATTTAGGCTACTTTCTAAATACGCAGTTCAGAGGGAGAAATGGCACCTAGAAAAATCTCTTTTTCAATCCAGTCAAAAACTTTTGTATAGCTATATAGCCATGAGTTTGTTGTTGATTAATCCATTGTATGTCTGCTCCCACTGTGGGTGGCATGGGGGTTTGATTTGTTTTTCCTCTTATTTAAATATAGGCCAGATCCAGTTTGTTTATTCAGACTGAAGCAAATAGAACTACTCAAATGAGTAGGGCCAAAAGGATTTAAACTACAATGCATTTTCTGTATACACCATCATATTAATTTTTGTTGATGCTGCAATTGAGAAAGGCGTAGATGGCTTGCACAGGTGTTTTGTTATTTAGAAGTGATAACTGTATGAGCCCACTATGCTCACTTTCCCCCAGCACCAAAAGAGATAAAATCATGACTTTTGCCTTATTTTTAAGTCTACTCTTAATCTTGTCTAGTGATCACTTACAATTTTTCACTTTATTCACTTTATTCCTCAGATATTTGTCTTACTCATTTTTTGTTTCTTTGTTTTTCATGTAGAATGTACCTAACATTTAAAATGAGCAGTTTCAGAATGGAATGATAGACCAAAGAGTGCCAAATTCTGCTATCAGTTATACTCATCTAACTTTCATTTAAGATGGTGGGGTTGCATGGGAGTAACAGAGAGCAACATTTGGCCTAGTGTTATATACGCAGATAGCATGTCCATGGAGAGATTAAAAAAATACATTAAGAGTTAAAGTTCTACTCAGAATGTAAGTCTTGACAGGAGACTTACCATGTAACAGCCCCTTTTACATGGTTATGTGGGCTACCCAGATAATAGGTCCAGGTGCAAACGAGTAAGCAGGTCAATGTGGCCACTTACTCCCTTCACAGAGCAGGTGGAACACTGGTTCCAGAATACCTACTAAGTGAACAGAGTAGTTAAAGAAGCAAGGCAGGTTGGTGGTAATCCACTGATGAGATAGTATAGGCCAGTGGTGAGTAACTGCCCCTAACACCTGGGAGCAAGGAGGAAGTATGCGAAGAATTATCACTAAGATGTCTCCCTAGGTCAAAATGAATCTAGGGAATATGCCTGATGTAGTGAACATAGCTATCACACCATCCTTTCCTCAAGGCTGTGCCAAAGGTCAAACTCTAGCCTTAAGTAACTAACCAAGAGCAGCTGAATCAAGAAGTGTTAAAAAGTAGGGGCTTTTATAGAAAAAAAAATCATGTGACTACTCAGCTCATCTTTGACATCTAGGTGATATGGATATATTAAAAACATATAGATTAGATAGAGACAGATAGGGAAGATCAAGCACAATACACATCTTGAGTGAGGATGCCAACATTTCCAAAGTCCTGTAGACATTGCAGAGAACAAACAACTGGGAAGCTAATGCAAGAACAAAGCTGTGACCTTAGGAGAGACTGAGAATAGGATCTGACACACAGGATTTGAGCAAAACCAGATGCAACCAGCAGAGAATTCTGTGCATCTTTGTACAATAGCCAGTCAGAATTAAAAGAAAGAAATGTGGGATGATAGGAAAGTCTCTGCAGTCCTGTTTAAATCTGTAGGTATAAGGAAGGTCTTCTCAAGGGATGAACAATGGAAGTGCTTTAAAATGGGAACGCCACCACCAGCAAATCGCACGTCTTTATCTGAGCAGAGACTGCAGTTGGTAAAGCCAGAATGGTAGGAAACTGTGCATAGGGAGACTTTCACATGACACAATGCACCAGAGCTGCAGGGGAATTAGGATTTGAAAGCAGGGTAAAAGGGACTGGAAATAGTGCTACAGAGAACATTTTGTTCTCTTGAATCAGACTGAAGAGCTACCAGCACTTCTGATAAAGTTACCTGCCTTTAAAAAGAAAGTTTTTATCTGAAAGTGTGAACATACCAACCAGTACTTCCTGTTATGACATGTGCTTGGATTTTTGAGAGACAGGCAAACTGGACAGAAGGGCCTATTTGGCTGGCTGCGGTAATCAAGAAAGACACTGGCAAAGATCAAAAGAAAAAATAAAAACTTAAGATAGGTCTGGCAGAGTGGATATCAAAACTTCTGATGAACAAGACACTTTGAATATTCTGGACTTTGAAACAAATACTAATATCAGAACTAACTAGGGAGCCAAAAAAACAATCAGAAAAGAAATCCAGAAGAGCAATAATAACTACCCTGGCCTTCCCCATCCAAGCTGCATAAAAGTTATTGACCAGTGTCTCCCTTAGTCCTCCCTTGTTTTTTCTGTAGAGCATATACCAAAGGAACATCAGGGCACAGACATATTAGCGTGTGCATTTCCTTTCTTGTTCCCTCTGGTCAGTTGAATTGCCTTCAGACACGTGCATAACTAGATAAAGGCTGGAGTGCCCAACTGCCTCATGAATGTGCCAAACAACATTTTACTGCTGATTGGCCAATGAAGATTCCAATTTACCTACATTGACATGTGAGATGATGACTGAGACTTAATAATTTTCAGAGAGAAGCACAATATCATTGTACCAGTCACTACCAGGAGAAGGGCTCTTATGCGGAGTACATTTTAGTTAAATCGTCAAACTGAGGTGCTATTCATGAGATAGGAATTATATTTTACAATTCCCATAAGGCTACATCAATATATAACTCAAAGTACCAGGTATTTTGCAAGAAAAGTGGAGGAATTTTATAGATTATTCCCATTATACCTATACAATCTGTAATTTGTACTTCTATCAATGAACAAAGTTCAACATTTCTATGTTTGTACTTGGCTGCAGCTATCTGCATTAATTGTATAGTTTAGGTATTACTATTAATTTGTTCCTGGTAGCACCCAAAGTGTGTAAGGCATTATCCCAACAGATGGAAGGCACAGACCCTGTCTAAAAGAGTTTACAATATAAAGACAGAGTTTAGGAGGAGGGGTTTCAACATATAAATCCAGTGGTCATCAAGTTGGTACTTGGCCATATCTATTTTTAACAATCTCCAGCATGTCAAATTTTCAACAGCATGTCTAAGAAAGATTATCAAGCATGGAAGTTAACAAATTACATACTACAGTGACAGGCGAGATTTTATTTCTCAGTTTCACACCTTGGAGGAAGAGGTTTTTACATATCTGCCAGTTGTAGATTATAATCTTTGTGCATTACTTGGAGAATGAATTTTTTGGATCTAATATTCTAGAAAATAGATAATTTTGGTTTGACAGCCACTTGGAAAGAGTTGATAGGGAAGTATGACTGAATGATATTCATAGCTTCTTTTAAGTGGAAAATTGAAAAAAACTACTTAATCAAAAAATGGCTGTGGTTCATCACATTTCAATATCTTTTTGAGAAGGCTCTATTACACTCAGAAGATTTTTTTTCCCTATGCAAGCAGAATTTTTTATTACAAACTGCATTTATCAATTTGTAGTGAATAAACGCATCTTTTAGCATGCCATTGAAACCATACTATGGAAATGCCATTTGACATAGGTGATATTCTTTTCCTGGGCTATAAAGAGTTCAAGAGAAAACTTAAATCTGATTCTGTAAAGCCCAACTTTGCAAACCACGGTTGCCAAGTTTCTGTTGCTGAAAGAAGCAAACAGGTAAGTCATGGGTCTAATAGAAATGTCCATGTCCTGTAACAAACAGAAGCCAAGTTAGTTAATACTTTGAGGGGCTGAACTTCAAATAAGTGACTATTTGACTAAAAATATAATCTTGTAATTCCTCAGTATCCAATTTATTTTGTATTCTGGTCCATTAGTTACTCTCATGAATTGCACAGTAACATACGTTTTCCAAATTTGTGATGTAGATGCATAGGGATTGAATTGAACTATCAGTTCATTTCACATATGCCACCATTCGTATTCACAAGGTAACAACTTTCAGTGTTCTATTTCTGTATCCTTATGTGGTGCATATAAATAAGTCCCACGGATCCTAATGGAA